>PVJN01028506.1:0-27154 GCA_004026805.1 Lasiurus borealis
AAGAAACAACAGGATTTAAATAGGTAGAACTGGAGAGGTACACAGTACCTTGCACACAGTAGATGCCCAATTAAGATAAATGGTGGGTAAATGGTGTCCTGCTCATGTACTGGAATCTCTGTTCACCCTTGACAGTAATTTTCTGGGAAACCTGGGTTTCTTTCAATTTCAAAAGCATCTCGTTCTGGGATAAGAACTAGAGGTTTCTTTTTGGCTTCTCTATTGTCTCATTCAAAGACTGTTTTCAGAGTCGGTTAGCACCTGCTCACTGGAAGTCCTCCAGCTCTATGAGATCATGTGATAGGAGAGACATGGCCTTTAGCTACACACCAACCACACAAGTAGCTGTGGTTTGCCTAGTTTAAAAAAAAAATTCTACTTGAGAAGCCCAGAAACTGCCAGGCTCTGGAGTTGTTGTGACGCTGTCTGTCTTTATGTCTGGCTGTTTGTTCCCATGTGTCCTGTGACTCGTGTTCTGTCTTGTTCCTTTGCCATGTGGTTTAGAGAAGTAGAGTTCTCTCAAGGAAAAATCAACAACCACCACACGACCATAATTGAAGTAGTGGAACTTAAGGTTTGTATGTAATTATATGTGGGATGTCAGAATATTTTGCTTAAAGAAACAAAGCATCCTATCTAATAAAAGAGAAACATGCAAACTGACCATACCTTTGCTACAACCGCCAGCCATGCCCACCAGCCAATCAGGAGCGAATTAACCCAACCAAGGTGGTGGTTAATTTGCATATCCCAGCACAGAGGGAAGATTGAAGACAGGGTAGAAGGAAGCAAGCACTGCAGAAGGGATTGAAGTTGCGTAGGAGCAAGCAAGCAAGCGGGGTGGCGGAGAAGGGAGGGAAGCAGGTGGGGCAGGGGAGAAGGGAGGGAAGCAGGAGGGGCAGTGGAGATCACTGCAGGAAGCCCTATTGGAGAAATCTTTCTGCACCGGGCCTCTAGTAATAATAAATAGTAAAGTTGTTTATTACTGTTTAGTGAAAGGGCAGGAAAGCGTGGAAAGGAGGCAAGACACAAATGTTATTTGGTAAAAGTCATTGGTAGATATGCTAACTGGGACCTGTTGTGGGAGAGCCTAGCTGCCTCATCAATGGACAAAGCTCATGCAAAGAGGCACAGGTTCTGAGATTGATGGGTAAGGAAGGGGAAGGAGATGGTTGCCCTCAACCATCTGGCCCCACTGTGTAATCCAGCCATCACTGTTCTGATGTTTAGCCCTCGCCACTCCCAGCTCTTTCTTTTTCACTGTGTCTCACAAAAGTATAAGACAGTTTTATGTCTTGATTCCTATGACCATGACATTGTCAAAGAACCGAAAGTGTTTCTGCATGGTCATCTTTAATACGAGGGCCTGGTTCTTAACCACTGTTTATATAATGAGCAGAAAGAGGCCTTCCTAATGCTAATGGCACCCATATATTAGGTGTACGATGTGTGCCAAGTATTAGGGTTCATCCATCATACTGTAACTCTCACATACTTTGAAGGAGGTGTCATCTCCATTTTATAGGTTAAGGAAACTGAAGTGTAATGATATTAAATGGCTTAACACAATGCACTTACCCAAGGGTTTGTGTGAATATGTAGCTCTAAAGCCTGCATTCTTCCTAATGTGCTAAAACAGTGTGTGTGTGTGTGTGTGTGTGTGTGTGTGTGTGTGTCTTTTTTTTTCTTGCAGGGAGGGCATAGTCTAGTCATTGTGGATAAGAATTTGGAATAGATTACTTAGGTACTCTTTCCAAATTTCAGACTAATTTCCACCAGTTTTAGCAAAGAAATAACCACAATAATATTCAAATGATGGGTTGAGAATAAATTTTCTTTTCCTTTCCTAATGTGGCTGAAGTTACATAAAGATAAGTGTCCTTGTTTTTTTTTTAATACATCATCCTATCTAATAAAAGAGAAACATGCAAATTGATGGAACCTCTGCTATGCCCACAAGCCATGCCCACCAGCCAATTAGGAGCAAGTATGCAAATTAACCCAACAAATATGGTGGATGTCACAGACCTGGAGAGATCAGGAGTCTTGAGTTGCCCCCAGTGAGGGAGGAAGCCAAGCTTTTTACCCACCCTGGCCTACCCTGGCTTCCGCTCAAGGCTACACAGTTTCAATTATAGAAGATAAATAAATCCCAGATACCAGGGCCTCCACTTTGGTCTCTTGGAGGCTTGGCTGGCCTGCAAACCACCACAGGCACCTTGCCCAGGCTGCCCCACACCCTAAGGGAACCCCCAACCTGATCCAGGACACCCTACAGGGCAAACCAGCTGGGGCCACCCATGCACCAGGCCTCTATTTTATCTAATAAAAGAGTAATATGCAAATTGACCATCCCTACAACACAAAAAATGGCTACCCACATATGGTCAAAGATGGCTGCCCCCTTGTGGACACAAGATGGTTGCCACAAGATGGCCAGTAGGGGAGCACAGTTGAGAGGAACCAGACCTGCAAGGGAGGGCAGTTGAGAGGGATCAAGCCTGCAGGATGGGCAGTTAGGGGTGACCAGGCCTGCAGGGGAGGGCAGTTAGAAGCAATCAGGCTGGCAGGGGAGCAGTTAGGCATCAATCAGAATGGCAGGGGAGTGGTTAGGGGGTTATCAGACTAGCAGGCAGAAGCAATTAGGGGCAATCAGGAAGGCGAGCAGTTGGGAGCCAGCAGTCCTGGATTGTGAGAGGGATGTCCCAGATTGTTGGTTGGGCTGAGGGACTACTTCCCCCCTTCTTCTCACCCCTCCACCCCCCGTGCACAAATTTCATGCACTGGTCCTCTACTTTAAATATAAAGATATTAAAGGGTTTATGAGTGCCTGGCATATTCAAGTGAAAGTTGTCTGTGCTGAGATTACATCTGAGGCTTTAAAATCCAGAGTGTAGAACCATAACAGTAAAAACAGACACAAGGTGTGTAATATAGAAACAAAATAGAAAGACTTTATAAATTTCATAATAAATTCAGATCCCAGTCAACCTGGAAGAAATCTATAATAATAATAGCATAATATGCTAACTAGGCCAGACATCCTTCAAGACAACTTTCTGGACAAAGCCAAGGCTGTCAGGGAAGCCCAGGTCCCAGGTGCTTGTCAGCAGCCAGAGGGAAGGAAAGCCTACTCTTGCATAAATTCCGTGCACTGGACCTCTAGTTATTACATAAACAAAAAAGAGAAAATGCATTAAGAGAACTACTTTGTGGGAAAGCAAAGTGAAATCAGTTGAATTTGTCTGTCTGTGGTATGCTTGCATATGCAGAAATACATTAAAACGTAATTCTGAAGTAGGTGGTCTTGATCAGGTGATTCTTAGAGTCGAGTCATCCATGGCAGCACATCCTTCGGTGCGTGTAGCCATGGGTAATACCGGAAAGAAGTGTGCCAGGGATGTCCAGTCAGCATGTGTCATCCCAGACTCCCATGCTGAGGGGCTCCCTGTTGGCCCCTGGGAGGATAAGACAGATCTGAAATTAGCAAGGGACCTCTAGGCCTAAACCAAGAGCTTAACTGGAAGTAATCTTAAAGCCTGGCTTATTTATTTGTGCGGAGGAGGGAATTCCAAGTTTGACTCAAAGACATATGCCAGTGTTGCTGTTTTAAACAACACATTATAATCCTCCTCCTCCTCACCTCTTGTTTATCCTGGATAACCTTTGCTTTGACAACCTAAAGTTAATAATATAGATTGTTGTTCTTTCTTAGCGTTTTCTTGGTGAAATTTTTCCTATATATAATTTGTAATAAAAAATACCTTTGAGATTAGTGTTGTTGGTTTTTTTTGCGTGATTACAGCATCTCCACCAAATTTACAAGATTTTTCATTAATTTTGTTATTTTCTGGGAGACCACGTTTTAAATTTGCAGCGTACATTCCATTTTCAACAGGTTGGATAGTATAAAGATTGAATTTCAGAAACTGCTATTTATTCATTCCTTCATTCATTTATTTTTGCCCTCTTTAACACATTATGCTTTTCTATATTTTACTACTAGAAACACTACTTCTAATTAGATTGTTTTCATGACTATTACATTATCAATAAAATATGTTGATTTAAAATAAATATTTATTTTTTCTTCTGAATAGATTAAGGTTTGAACAGCTATAAATGAAACCTACAAAATACTGAAGAAACTATTCTTCAGTTTTTTAAGCCATTGTATTTACTTATTAAATGTATGAAAACACTTACAAATTATGATTGTATATATCTTTCACAGAGGAATCAAGCTAGTATCTTCAGCGATTAGACTGAAAGGTTACCTCAATGAAAATTCCTAGGACTTTTGAGTATTTATAAGAACACCTTGTGGTCTGGGATTGATGAACTATAAATTATCTCTAAGAATGTACTTAGCATTAATTTTAAGTATATTCTTATATAAACTCTTAGGATCATAGCAAAAGATGAGGAAATGGAGTATTTCTGTGAACTAGATACTAGAGCAGAATAAAGACATTTCAGGCAAAGAGGTGTTAGATAAAGAAAAAAGGGGGTTCATTATAATTATAAGATTTTAGAACATAAAAAAGAAATAGTAGCTTGTTTCCAGAGTCCATGCTGTGTCCCTCTCTAAGCACTCCTTTGAGGCAGTTGTCACTGCTTCTGACCTTCCCTTTTCATTGGATGCTTCAAATCACTTATTTAGAAGAGCATATTCTTTACAGTTAATGACTATGCAAAAGTGGCTTATTTTTTAAATTTCTTATGTCTCTGTATTTTTTTTCTCTTTGTTAGGTCTTCCAGATAGTAGTTGTTCCAAGAATCTGCTATAAATCAATCTTCTCATGTGTCAAGCCTTAGGAAGATAACTTGAGCATGCTGTTGATGGCCCTGCAGACGATCTGACCATACTACCTCTTTATTTTTATTAGAAAAGTATTTCAATATTTCTTCAAAGGGCAATGAAGTCTATAGAGCAACAAAAGTAGACTTTTAAAATGATACTTAGTGGTATAATGAATAATTTCAGATTGCATCCAAAACTAAAAGCATGTATGAAAGAATGTGCTACAAGGAGATATGTGAAAACCATGGTAATCTCATCACCTGTCCTAATAAAATTTTCTTCGTTTTTTTTTTTTTAAGAAAGTAATAATGGAAGAGGGATAGACACCAGAGTTTTTAAAAATATTAGTAATAGGTTAAACAAATACATTGCTGTATTTGAGTAAATCTTATTGAATAAGTCATGAAAAGTTTTCTGGTAATTGAATAACAAACTGCGTAACTATAGTTGTATGTTCATTATGAAAATTCAAAAGAGACAAATACTTGTCTTGCACACTGTGGATACCACTTCTCACAGTTTTAGGACAAATAAAAGACAAAGCTTCAGAAAGAATAAAGGAGTTCTTACTGGATAGTAATAGCTCTTTAAACTTTTTTAGTTTTCAGAAAATATATTATGAAATCTAGAAGTGAAATATTATTTATGTACTATATATTTCTCTCCTGAAACAGGTTTTTCCTAATGGTCTTAGAAACCCAAACAAGCTAGCTTAAACAAAGGGTAGATGTAACACAAGTTCACCACTCACCTATTGTTATATCCATGTTCATTATATGCCATTACAAGTGAGAGCTGAAATCAACATCTTTGTACATATATCCTTATACTGGCTATGAAATAGATTCCCAGTACTGAGATTGCTGAGTTAAAAAAATATATGTATACTTAATTTTAATAGAAGCTATCAAAATGTTTTCCAAAAACTTGTTTTAATATGTTCTATTAAAGTGTCTTATTAAAGAATATATAGAAATCACATTTCCAAATAAAAATTTTCTGCATCATCACCAGTAGTAAACATTGGTACTTTTAAATCTTAACCTTATCTGACAGAGTAAAATGAAATCTGTAAGAACTACTAAAACTAATAAGGAAATTTATCAAGGTTGCAAAATATAAGGTCCATATTAAAAAAAAAAATAGAAGCCCAGTGCATGAAATTTGTGCAGGGGGGAGAGAAGGGTAGATATCCCTCAGCCCAGCCTGCACTCCTCAAATCTGGGACATCCCTCTCATACTCCAGGACTGCTGGCTCACAACTGCTCACCTACCTGCGTGCCTTCCTGATTGCTCCTACCGCTTTTGCCTGCCAGTTTGATCATCCCCTAACCACTCCCCTGCCAGCCTGATTGATGTCTAACTCCTCCCCTGCCAGCCTAATTGATGTCTAACTGTTCCCCTGCCAGCCTGTTTGCCCCTAACTGCCCTCCCCTGCAGGCCTGGTCACCCCTAACTGCTCTCCCCCACAGATCTGGATTCCCCACAATTGCCCTTCCCTGCAGGCCTGGTCGCCCCCAACTTCCCTCCTCTGCCAACCTGAGCACCCTTAACTGCCTTCTCCTGCTGGCCATCTTGTGGCAGCTATCTTTTACCACATGGGGGAAGTCATTTTGTGTGTTGGAGTGATTGTCAATTTGCATATTACTCTTTTATTTGGTAGGATAGAAGCCTGGTGCAAGGGTACAAGCCAGCTGGTTTGCCCTGAAGGGTGTCCTGGATCAGGCTGGGGGTTCCCTTGGGGTGTGGGGTAGCCTGGGTGAGGGGCTTGTGATAGTTTGCAGGCTGGCCATGCCCCCCATCATCCCAAGTGGAGGCCCTGGTACCTGGGATTTATTTATCTTCTATAATTGAAACTTTGTAGCCTTGAGCGGAGGAAGCTTGCCTCACAGGGGGCAACTCAAGCCTCCTGCTCTCTCCAGTTCCATGGCTGCCACCATTTTTATTGGGATTTATTTATCTTCTATGATTGAAACATTGTAGCCTTGAGTGGAGGCTGGCCATGGTGTGGAAAGCTTGGCTTCCTCCATTACCAGGGAAATGCAAGCCTCTTGCTTGATCCATGGTCGCAGCCATCTTGGTTGGGTTAATTTGTATACTCACTCCTGATTGGCTGGTGGATGTAGCTGAGTAGTGGTTAATTTGCATATTACTCTTTTATTACATAGGATATTGTCTGTCACTCTCAAAACTACTTTGATTTTGATGATAAAGTATATGGTCATCTTACCTATAGTATTGTTTTAATTTTATTCCATTAAGCAAAGAAGTTGAATAAAATTTAATAATAATTATCTGTTTTCATGTTAAAGTGCTATATTCTCATTAATATTTTATTTCCCTGTTTTTACAGGGTAGGGCAAAAGTAAGTTTACAACTATGGGTACATGAAACACAGTTAATTCTTATATGATTATTTATTAATTATTGTATTATTTTTCATACAATTATAAACCTCCTTTTTTCCTATTGTGTGTGTGGGTGTGTGTGTTATTTTCTTAGTGCTTTCCTTAGGGCTTATCATTATCATGTAAAACCTTTTTCTAAGTAACAGTGATTTACATTCAATAGTATACAAAAATTTTGCTTTGATATAGCTCTGATCTCTCCACCTCCATTGTGCTGTCATTGTTTTAGAAAGTACATCTTTATAGAAGTCCCTCAATGCAGTCACATGATTGTTCTTTATATACAGCTGTATTTTAAATCAAATAGGAGAAAAAGAATTATAAAAGTAGCACATATGCTGTCTTTTTATATTCACTGGTATATTTCCCTTTGTTGGTGGTTTGTTTGTGTGTGTTTTTTTTTTAGCTTCATATGGATATTCTTTTTTTATCTTTGGGTTTTGACAGTTTTGATAATGATTTATCTAGGTCTTGATCTCTTTTAGTTTATCCTACTTGTATTGAGCTTCTTGAATGTGCAGATGGTTTTTCATCAGATTTGGAAAGTTTTAAACAATTATTTCTTCAAATATTCCTTCTGCTATTTTCTCTGTCTTCTTTCCTTCCGGAACTTCCATTATTATATCTATCTTGGTACAATTAATGTTTTCCCATAGATCTCTAAGGTTCTGTTTATTTTTCATTTTTCATTCCTCTCTATTCTGTAGGCTGGATAATCTCAATTGATTTCTTTTCAAGTCCACTAATTTTTTTTTATTCTGTTAGTTCAAATTTGATATCAAATACTTCTAGTGAAATTTTTATTTCAGTTATTTAACTTTTCAACTCCAGAAGTTCCCCTTGGTTCATTTTTCTTAATTTCTACTTACTTATTTATATCTGTTACTTGATGACACATCATTCTCATACTTCCCTTAATTCTTTAACATGGCTTTCTTTAGTTCTGTAAACAAATTCATAATATTTAAAGCCTGTCTGTCTAGGCAATTCAATGTCTGTGTTTCCTCAGGTATAGTTTTTGTTGACAACTTTTATCCTGAAAGTAAGCCATACATTCCTATTTTTGTGTCTTATAATTTTTTATGTTGAAAATTGGACATTTCAAATAATAGAATGGGGCAACTATGAAAATCTTGAGACCCAAGGGTTTGTTGTTGTTACTTCTGTTTGTGTATTTAGACTTCCCAATCTTATACTATGAGGTCTATTTATTTTGTTGTGTGTGGCTACTAAAGTCCCTGCTCAGTTAACTTAGTGGTCAGCAAGCGATTCGTCACAGATTTTCTTAAAATGTCTCAACTAGTTAATTTCTTCCCTTTGCTGAAGGGTTTTGTGTGCATGTACACATATGTGTATATGGGTGTGGAGAGGCATACTTTCAACTCTAAGGCAGAGAGATTTTATTGTGTAAAAAGAGATTACTTTTATACCATATCATGCACCTTCTGTGTCTTAAGTTAAAAAGCAACGTAAAAATCTCCCAAACATTTTTATATAACAAAACTCAGTGCTACTTCTCTCTAGTCTATGCATTGCCTTTGTTTTCTAATTTAAAAAAATGACTGTCTTACTGCGCTCACACATCAAGGACCATGTGGCAATGCTTACAAACACCTTCTTTCTACAGAAAAATACTTGCTGTTTACAGAAATAAATATGTTATGCTTACATTAGACTAGGGTGTAATAATTGAGCAAGCAGAAGTCTTGAACAGATTGCCTATTTAAATATCATTATTAGTACAGTATAAAAAAAATCTTACAGGGAAACCCTGCTTCCACCAATTCACTATTATATTGCAACATGCCCTCTGGCATATGGAGTGGCAATGTTTCAGAATGTTTTTAAATGTGCTGTTGCATTTTATGTCTTTTTGTGTGTACCCCAAAGCATGATTAGACTTTAATGTTGTTTAGATTAATAAAAATTCTGAAGACACTAACTATGAAGAGCATCCATAAAGGCTTATTTCATCTAATTTAAGTTTAAAAGGTTTTAAGGAAAACTCATGTTTTGAATTTGGTGGAACAGCTTTCATGTTTCTTTTTGAAAATTTTTGCACACCACTTTTTATAGCAAAACACATGCTTAATGCATAGAAGCTGCTGGCTTTTGCAGCTCCTTATGTATGAGATTAAGTGGGAGAATGGCTTCCCCCCAAATAAAGCTTATGGTAAATACAAGCATGATATTAAATTAGCTTCAATATTTGTATCTTTAGTTTCCTATAATTAGTAATGTCTAATTTAATTATCACATATTTTGACTGAATCAAAATTTCATACCAGAGATGTGTATTAGCAATGGGAACCTACAAAGGTTTCTGAATCTTATCCAAGAGTTTATGCTTTAAAAATTATTTTACTATTTAGTCAACCCATTTAAATAAATAAACTTTATTCTTCATAAATGTGAAACTTTATCTACTCATTTGTTAATTCAAAAAGTATTTATTGAGCCCTAGCTGGTTTTCCTCAATGGATAGAGTGTCAGCCTATAGACAAAAGGGTCCCAGGTCTTGGTCAAGGGCATGGTTGCAGCTCCTTCCCAGGCTAGGGCCAGGTTGGGGCTCCTGCAGGAGCCAATTAATCCATATGTTTTTCTCAAATAGGTGTTCTCTCTCTAAAAATCAATGGAAAAATATCCTCAGGTGAGAATTAACCACACACAAAAAAGTACTTATTGAGCACTTTTCATGGGCCTGTAAATGCGTAAGTTATTAGGGATATCACTAAAAAAAAAAAAAAACAAGTTGTTTTCTGCTTTTAACTTCTAAATATAGGCATAATAAAGTTGTTGGGGTTTAATTATAAGGAAAAATTGTGAGTTTATAGCTAATGTATTTAATCAAGTTTATGGAGTTGGAGGTTTTTCTGAAGATGAGTTGTAAGTTGAAACTTGAAGGAGGAATAGGAGTTGAGCAGGTGATGGGAAGT
The DNA here is from genome assembly GCA_004026805.1 of Lasiurus borealis. NCBI lineage: Eukaryota > Metazoa > Chordata > Mammalia > Chiroptera > Vespertilionidae > Lasiurus > Lasiurus borealis. The sequence continues at coordinate 10,149 of PVJN01028506.1, forward strand.
GGAATAGGAGATTGCAGGAGGAAGTGGGCAGTATTCGTGAAACAGGGAGGGAGTCAAGAGGAATGGGAAAGAATATTCCGGGTAGAGAACAGTTTCTATTCAATGACAATATTGTTTTCTCTAGACACCAGTCTCCTCACAGGTTTTGTTTTTTTAATATTTTATTGATTTTTTACAGAGAGGAAGGGAGAGGAATAGAGAGTTAGAAACATCTATCTGAGAGAAGCACTGATCAGCTGCCTCTTGCATACCCCCTACTGGAGATGTGCCCGCAACCCAGGTACATGCCCTTGACCTGAATCGAACCTGGGATCTTTCAGTCCGCAGGCTGACGCTCTATCCACTGAGCCAAACCGGTTTCGGCTCCTCACAGTTTTATATTATTTTTCATTTTTCAGTTTGTATCTCCAGCTTCTAAAGAAAGGCTTGTTATATAGTAGGTTTGCAACAAAGAAATGAAAAATATATGAGTGCATGTTTTTCCTTTTTACAAAATATTGAACCTCACTGGCTTTCCTGGTGACCAAGATTCCAACTATTAGTCACTCATATATTTAGGTTTTAGGAAGCCCAGTTTAAAATCCAAAGATTCCTCCTCCTTCCCCCCACAAAATATAATACACTGAGTCATATTAAGTCAATAATAAAAAAATTTGAAACATTACTAGCATTGGAGAATTGTCTGAGGCACTAGAGGTTTAGGACTTGAAAGAAAAATCAGATGTCATATTTAACTTTACCTAAAACTTTCAAATATAAAATATCAGTATTATTTGTTCACTCTTCTAAAATGGAATTAGAAAACTTTGCAGCTAAATTCACTTAACATTTTTGTTGTTGTTTCTATTTTAAATTGGTATAGGAATGGAGAGCTACTTATTAGTCTATATGTTAATTTTTCTAACAAAATTCTTAAAATTCTTAATTGGTGAAGTGTTATTTTATGAACATAATAATAAAATAACATATGACCTCTTTCTCAAGCCTATATAATCTAATTTTTATCTATACTAAACAAATAAACACAAGCACAATAACCAAACAAACAAAACAACTCCTTCAGTTAAATTCCTAACTACTTAACCAGAGTAAGTAACAAAGGAAGGAAGGAAGGAAGGAAGGAAGGAAGGAAGGAAGGAAGGAAGGAAGGAAGGAAGGAAGGAAGGAAAGAATGAAGGAAGGATAGCTTCTTTTTCTGTCACCTAGTATGGTAAGATCAAGTCAAGGTCAAGCAAATGTAAGACAAATCAGGTGAAGAACAATTAATTATACATTTACAAAGTAAGGATAGAGAGCTTAATGTACTATAATTAAGATATATTAAGTCCCTAGGAATAATAGACTGCACTGACCAATATATCCTATATAATGAAAGCACAATATGCAAATTGACAAACAGCCAAACAGCAGAACAGCAATTTGGACAACCATCTGGGACCACACTATGACACCCACTGGCACCAGGCCAGCCAAGGCAGGTGCAATGCGATTGGTTGGAGTCCTGGCTGTTGTCCCTGCAGAGGGAGGCCCTGGCTGGTGGGGTGATCAATCAGTGTGTGGGGGTGGGGGGTAGGAGCTCCATGATGGCCCCAAAGAGAGAGGCCCAGGCCATCAACCAGTGGGCTGTGGTGGGTGGGTGGGGCCTCTCTCTGCAAGGGAATTCCGGATCCAGGGTGCCAGAGGGAAGCTGACGCTGGCAGCCGGGGAAAGGAAGGCCTACTCTTGCATGATTTTCGTGTATTGGGCCTCTAGTCAAATAATACTCTTACTTTATTGTAGATCTGGTTGCTGAGGTAGGAAGATGCAGGTTGAATAATTTATGAAAGTATGGCTTTGGGAGGCTAGACTTTGCAAACTTTCAAGTATGTTCTTATCTTAGAATAGTTTAGCTTTCAGAGGAACAATTTCTTATGTAAAATTGGACATAGTTAAAGTGTCCTATTAAAGAATGTATAGAAAATAATCTTCACTTTCAGTTATAGGCAACTGGACTTGGCTAATAGTTTTTACAGGTAAAATTGTATAATAATATATTCACAAATAGCTAAATAAAGATTCTGGAGCAAAAGGAAAAAAAATAGAAGAAACTGGGAAATGTTGGGGGAGATAGAATGCATTTTCTCTAAGTATAGTTAAGAGAAATCCTTTCCTCCCCATTAGTATACAAAATTGACTACAATGTTTAGAAGTAAGGAAGAGTTATATTCCCAATTTCAAACACCCCATTTGAGAATGAGTCAGGACAATACGTATAACCTCAATTTTAAAATAATGTTAAAGTCCAAAAGTAAACAAAACCTTTCCTAAGTTTTACTAATTTCTCAGGCAAATGGACAGCTTGTCTCTTTGTACTCATGTAATAAAGCCTAAAAAAACTTATTAAATGACCTTTTGCCTGGGTGTTTAAAAAAATGTTTCTTCTTTTCATTTTGTGGCTAATGTTTTTCTATTATCAAGACTTTGCATGTTTTTAACACCCGCCCAGCCCCATCACATTATTTTTTGGGGGGTTGAGGTCTGAGTGACAAGTGCATTGATACAACTGAATCATCCTTCTGCAGGCGCGTCTTTGTTATCAGATTGGTTTTCAAGTAGATTTGCATTTTAAAAGTGCATCCGTTGAACAAGATTAGTCTTTGCAAAATGTGACATTTATCCTAGCAATGGATGAGAGAATTTTACACTTTAGACATGTGAACCAAACCAGATAGTACGCTGACATGTTTTTAAGTAGTTCCTTTCTCTCTGGTTATCAGATAAAACCACCCAAATGAAGCTGAAAGGGTGCTATCGTGAAAGTTCATTGGATTAGGGCCAAGTTTCTACTCTCCTGCGATGCCTGGATTTTCCTACAACCAGGCCAAGTTAAGTCTTGCCTTAATATAATGGAGAATTCAGAAGAACTGACAACTGAGAGGTGAAGTGAAGAGGCAAGCAGAAGCTGACGTTTTCTTGAATTTCTATGGTGAGCCTAAGAAGCATTCCAAAGAGGACCAAGTAAAATACAAGAAAAGTATAAAGTTGCTTTCCGTTGTCTTAGGAGAGATTGCATTAAATATCCCTGTCAAAGTATATTCCCTAATCACGATGCTGCATACACATACATTACTAACAAAACAAAGATCTGAAATGTTATTACTAGGAAAAATGCTAACAACTTAAATATTAAAGAGTACTTGTTGAGGGACAGTTTCTGGTCTTTTAAAAACCTAACAATTACATGATATCCTATAGTGTGAACAACTCCAGGCATATTTTATTAGCTTTTAAGGAAGTTGAGCCCTAGCTGGTTTTGCTCAGTGGTAGAGCATCCTCCTGCAGACCAAGGGGTTCTGGGTTCAATTCTGGTCAAGGGCATGTACCTCACCTGCAGGCTCCTTTGGGCCCAGGCCCTGGTCAAAGCGTGTGCAGGAGGCAACCAATCGATGTGTTTCTCTCCGATCGATGTTTCTCTCTGTCTTTCCCTCTCCCTTCCATTTTTTCTAAAATTCAGTGGAAAAATATCCTTGTATGAGGATTGAAAAAAAAAGAAGCTGAGTGAAGTAAAGCTTCCCTTAAACAGCAGGGGATTTAGGCAGGGAGAATAAAATTATTAGAGTGGAAATTTGACCAGGATGTGAGGATATTAGCACACCCTGCTCTTGACATACTTTGTAATCTTTAATAAATAGAAATCTCTGAAGGGTTCAGGTTTTTATTTATTTTTCCAGAAAAGTACTTCCTTTTGCTTGATGGAGAAATAACATTATGAAACAACAATAACAAAAGAGGTACAAAGTCTGCAGGCCTTTTGGAAAGTTCTCTCCCTTAACTTCACACAAAACCCTCACATGTCTCTTTCCTTTCCTTCTCCCAAATTCTCCTCTTCCTCCTCCTCTTCCCACACCACGTATCTCATTGGCATATATTATGCAAAAATGTATGGTCAAGGATTTAGCCCACATTCTGGTTTTCCCTACCTAAGTTGCCGTAATATCAAAATCACTGGATGCACGACCTACCTTCAGTACTGGGCAGGTCTTAACAGTCATTAATACGGCATCATATTGACTTCTGATTTTCCTTCTTTCCCTCTGGTGTTTTAGAGCAGGCAAAAAGTGAAACAATGTTGTCCCAACATTCACAACATATTAGAATACACACCCCTGTTTTAATGTATGTACAGGTAAGTGTAAGTAAGTGATAACCCGTTGACAGTTAATTTAAAAGAGAGAAAATAATAAAAATTGAAGAGGCAAATAATATTGGAAATTATCAATTTTTAGAACTCACAATTTGGCCAACAAGGTCAACAGGAAGAGCCAAATATAGACTGATCTCTCTCTCTCTCTCTCTCTCTCTCTCTCTCTCTCTCTCTCTCTCTCTCTCTCCTGGCCTTTATATCAGTCCTTCTTTCTGCTCTGAAATCTTTATATAGAGATGTTGTCTTTTATCTGGCTCTTTCTGAAAAAGAACCTTTAGGGGAGTGTACTGATGCTTAGGGCGGGAATATCCCAGTAGGTGATAAATGAGGAATTTAGAAAGAACTTAGATCATTCTGAGCCATGGGAGTCTGAATTCTGGAGTCCTTAATGTCAAAGAAAATGTCCAGTATTTAGGGAAACTGACTACAGTATTTCATTTATCAGTATAAACAATGACTAAAGAAAACTTTGCCATGAAGAAATGCATGTCTTTTTCTCAAGAAGATTCTTTAAAAAAAAATAAAACGTATTTTTATTGTTGGAAGCATTATAAATGTCCCCCTTTTGCTTCCTTTTAAGGAGCAACTTGATTCAAGGGAAAGAATTGCTGACTGTAATGTTAAGAGTTCTGGTCTTGCTGAAACCGGTTTGGCTCAGTGGATAGAGCGTCATGGGTCTGCGGACTGAAAGGTCCCAGGTTCGATTCCGGTTGGGGGCATGTACCTTGCTTACGGGCACATCTCCAGTGTGGGGCGTGCAGGAGGCGGCTGGTCAATGTCTCTCCCTCATGGATGTTTCTGACTTTCTATCCCTCTCCCTTCCTCTCTGTAGAAAATCAATAAAATATATTTAAAAAAAAAAAAAAAAGAGTTCTGGTCTTGTCCAGGTTACTCATAGTAACTGTATGTTGTAACCTAGGGTTACTTACTTTACCAAATTTAAAAGGACACATGAAAATATAAAGTAGACAAAGGAGAAGGAGATATGCTAGACATATTCCCATAATAATGTTTTTTATGTGATAGAATTATTGTTTTAATGACCAATAAAATAAAGATAGCTAACATTTACTTAGCATCTGCCATATTTTAAAAGCATTGATTTGTTTTGTTTTCAACATTCTAGGAGGTAGTTTGGCATCTACTTAGTAAGTCGAATAATTTATTCTAAAATGACTGACAAGCCTATAGGTAAGACTTTTTTGAAATCATTCTTCTCAAACTTCCTTTTATTGGTCTTTTCTTTTACTTTGTATTGTTTTTCTACTTTTAATAGAAAAACTTTGGTACAAAAATTTTAACTCTAAGGAAATTGCTGAAACTTAACTACATTACAAGCATTTCTGTGTCCCCAATTAGGAGGTGTCTTTACAAAGATAAAAATTTTGCCCGGATGCTGTGGCTCGGTGGCTGAGCATCTATCTATCTATGAACCAGTAGGTCATAGTTAGCTTCCCAGTCAGGACACATACCCAGGTTGAGGCCTGATCTCCAGGCACCAGGCAGGGCTATGCAGGAGACAGCTAATCAATAATTATTTCTCATCATTGATGTTTCTCTCCCCCCTCTTTTTCTCTCTCTCTTTCCCCTCTCCTCCTCTCTGAAATCAGTAAAAATATATTTAAAAAATAAAATATATGTTAGAACTTATATTCTAATCTTATGTATTTTTATTAAAAAGTTTAGTTTGTCTCATAATAATTATTACTAAGTGCTTTATTAAGTGCAAAAATATAATATTATAGGCTCCTGCAGCTGCCTTTCATATACTGGTATTCCAGACATTTAATGTCACTGGTTTTGCTGGTGTTAAGTTTTTAACAAGCTACATTGTAGATACTTAAAAAAATGCATGGCAAGTGAATGATTTATCTTTGCTGCAGTTTGAGTGTTGTTCCTTCTCTAGTAGTGATGGATGCCTGAGCACGTAACTTGGTTTTCAAGGACCTCAGTTTCCTCAAATGTATATAGCAAGGAGCTCAGATGAAATTATCTCTGTAGTGTTTATTTACATATGTATTTATTTATTTGCCCATCATTTCCCATCCTTTACTTCATTGTGTGATGACCACTTCTTTTAATACAATTCCAAGACTTTTATCCTATATAAGTTAGTTCTACAACATTCATTCCCTTAGTATTCTAACATATCTTATTTTTAAAAAAACTATTTTGTACTTATAGAGTTAATACATGCATTTCCATTGCCTTAAGACAATGGTGATGCCTTTAATTTTATCATGAAGCTTAAATGCATGTGAAAGATGCATGTTGAAATAGTGTTGAAGATGCCAACAAATAAAAATTTAAAGTAGGTTTTCAAGAAATCTGAACTCACCCAAACTATAAATTTACCTGCTAGTCCATGGTGCCAGGTACATAATAGATTTATGTATTAAAAATACTTCTTGAAAATAAAAACACTATACAAATATAAGGGGAAACAGGCAAATTTACCATGAAATTAATAAGTATTAGGGTTCCTAACTTCCATGGGCCCCTTTCTAGGCTTTGGGAGAGGCCCTATTAGTTCATTCACATATTCATTAGTTTTTACAAAGTTTCAAAACTGAGATATTTAACCTAATTGGTTAAGACCTTTGTCTCTCTTCACTTTTCCTCCAACAAAAAGAATTTAAAAAATCACTCAGCTTTTCTCCTTCCCTTAATCCCTTTGACTTTTCCATCTAGCCCTCATCTTCCTTCCCCTCTGACAGCTGTCAGTCTATTCTTTCTATCTAGGAGTTTGTTTGTTAGTTTATTTTGTTAAGTAGGTTCCACATGTAAGTGAAGTCATTATAGTACCTTTCTTTCTCTGACTGGCTTATTTCAGGTGGCATAATACTCTCCAGGTCTATCCATGCTGTTGCAAAAGGTAAGATTTCCTTCTTTTTTATGGCTGAGTAGTATTTGATTATGTAAATGTACCACTGCTTTTTTATCCTCTCACCTACTAATGGGCACTTGGGCTGCTTCCAAATCTTGGCTATTTTAAATAACTAGAAGCCTGATGCACGAAGATTCATGCAGGAATGAGCCTTCCTTTCTCTGGCTGCTGGCAATACCTTTCCACTCCAACCCTGCCCTCCCACGCTTCCCCAGGCCCTAAGCAGCTGGGACAGTGTGGAACGCCTGGGTCATCGCCATGGCAAAGATGCAAGCGTCTCACATCGCCCACTCACCACTTTGTGAATGCAGATTAACCCACCATATTTTGTTGGATTATTTGCATACTCACTCTTGATTGGCTGGTGGGCATCATAAAGGTACTATCAATTTGCACCTTTCTCTTGTATTAGTGTAGATGTTGAAATGAACATGCATATATTCTTTCAAATTAATCTTGTGGGTTTCTTCAGATATATTTCCAGAAGTGGGGTCACTGGATCATTAGGCAGTTCTATTTTTAATTTTTTTGAGACGTAAAGAGCAGGAAGAGCATGGCTGGACTTGAAACCCTAAAAGTAGGAACTGTGCCATAGAGTAAATCAGGTAGGGTGGAGGAGTGGTAGAAGGTAAGATGGGAAATCAGACAGGAGTGAGATCACAATGGCCAACTATGCCTTTTTAAGGATTTGGACTTAACTTCGTTAGTTATATGGCTACATTGAAAGATTTTAAATGGCAACAATATGAACCTTTGAAAAGTGGATGCTATAAAGAACTCCTGAACCATATTTATTTTATTATATTTCACTAGATGCCTGGTGCCTGAAAATTCATGCACTGGAGAAAGGGAGCGGGGGTTCCTCAGCCTGGCCTGCCCCCTCTCACAGTCCGGGATCCCTCAGGGGTGGGAGGTGACCTGGCAGTCAGAGGAAGGTGACACCCCCATCACACCTCTGCTGCTGCCACTGCCAGCAGTTCAAGCCTTGGGTGGCTCTGGTTCTCTGAGCCTTGGGTGGCCTTGGCAATTGGGCAGCCACCATCTGAGGCTTGCCTGCACCTTGGGCATTGGCTGGGCAGCCACCATCCAAGGTTTACCTTGGGCCGGCCCTAAGCAGCTTGGGGGCTGAGCGCAGGTCCAGCCACACTATGCACCTGCTGCCCCCCTGGCTGGGCTAAAAGGACTGGGGGACTCTGGCGGGGCTGAGGGGACTGGGTGTGGCCATCTTGTGGCTAAAAGTACCGCCATCTTTGTGATGGAGTGATAGTCAATTTGCATATTTCCTCTTTATTCGATAAGATAATAAAGTGCTTGACAGCCAAATAGCACTGGACTGGTGGTTAAAAGGATCTCCTGCGGAGAAAGATGTTTTATTCTAGGTATTGCTTTGATGGTATTTCCCAATTAGTAGTCATATCCTAGTATATAAAAAGCCAGGGTCCGTAATGACCAAAACAACCAGAGTAACAATGAACATCAGGCTAGGGAGCTGAGGGAATGGTAAACATAGTTCCCATGAGAGGACCCATGCCTGGATAGGAGGTGTGGCTAACCTTCAAACCACTGGTGGTCCCAAGCCCAGGCTGGCCAGTGCCCTAGAGGAGACCCCTGCCATGATTGGAGGGCATGGCCAGCCTCCGAATCATGGGTGGCCCTCGCCTGGGAAGGCCTCCTGGCCAAGGATGCCTGAGTCTGTTCTGGACCTAGGCTGTGCTCTCCCCACGAGCAGCTCGGAAGTTGTCAGTGTGTAACTGCCAGTCTCTGGGAGGTGGTGTCCACCATACACCAAAATGTAGGACCATCGAACTGTTCACAGTCTCAGTCCAGGCACGAGTCTGTGGCTGACAGGGTGATGGCCAGACCAAAACAAAACAGCAGAAACACCCTGCGCACCTCGGCTGCTCCAGCTGCAGTTCACATGGGCCTGGGCAGTGTCGAAAGCGCTATCTTATCCTGGGTCCTGTGTTGGCACCACTGGCTCACTCATCCTCAAGCCCTCCTGAGTCCTGACAGTGAAGTGTGCTGTTCTGGGTGCTTATAACCCAAAGGCGTCCTTTGGGATGAATTCAGAGCTACATCTCACTTTCCATGAGACTGGAAGAACCATGTGAAAGGAATTTGTCAAAAGCTTTCCACATCTCTGTTTATTCTTTTGAATCCATAAAACAACCTTAAACAAAAACATTTGGGCCACATATGAGAGAATACACTTTCTGGCCAGAGCATGCAGGATTCTTTTTTCCAACAGGTGAAAGGAAGCAGAGCGCTGGCGCAGTGGAAATGGCCCTGGTGCCCTATGAGGAGACCGCAGAAATGGATTGCAGAAATCCTACAAGCCTCTTACCACCTTCTCCTTTGCAAACCACACCATCCAGATCCACCAGGACTGAACGCAACTGGGAGTAGCAGCCGTGGTTTGGGACATGGTAAGCAAATCCTGGGGAGCCTCTGAAAACACCTGCAATTGACTATAAGATGGATCTTTATTTAAAAAGAAATAAAAGACCAGCTTTGTTGAGATATAATTCATATGTTGTACACGTCACCTAAAATGTACAATGAACTGGTTTTCTAAAGTAAGTTTGGAGTGGTACAAACCATACTCAATTTTTAAATAAAAATTGTTGGAAGCATTATAGATGTTTACCCTCCCCCCCCCAAAAAAAAAAATGTCTGCCCACTAGAATTACTTTCTTGATCATCTTCCCCAAAATAGGTTGCATTTTAAGGGTGGGTAAAGGAAAGTTGAGGGAAGTTAAAATACTGCATAAAGGATATTGTAAAATGACAAAGCCCAAAGTAAGGATCATGTGTTTACTTTTTTAAAGATTTTTTAAAATTAATTTCAAAGAGAAAGGGAGAGGGAGAGAGAGATAGAAACATCAATGATAAGAATCACTGATCAGCTACCTCCTGCAGGCCCCCTCCTGGGGATTGAGCCCACATCCCAGGCATGTGCCCCTGACTGGAATCAAACCTGGGACCCTTCAGTTAACAGGCCGATGCTCTCTCCATTAAGCCAAACCGGCCAGGCCATGTATTTTCTTCAAGTACTGCGTGGTGGTAATGGTCCCCAAATGCATACTAATAAAAGTGTAGTATTCTAATTAGAGTGGACATCTTTCAGAGTCCTTTCAAACAAAGCTGCAGCAGCAGCTGCCAGAGCCGAGGCTCAGGTAGCCATGGGTGGCTGCAACGGGCTGAGCCTCAGGCCAGCAGTGGCAACAGCAGCAGGGTAATGGGGGCAGTGCCTTCCCCTGATCTGCCAGGTCACCTACTGCAGAGGGAAGCAAGACTGGGGCTGAGATAGAGGCAATCAGGCTGGCAGGAGGGCAAGGTAGGGGCAATTAGGCAGGTAGGCAGAGGATTTAGGGGCAATCTGGCAGGCAGGCAGGAGAACAGTTAGGAGTCAGCAGTCCTGTATTGGGAGAGGGATGTCTGACTGACAGTTTAGACATTCAAACTGGCAGTCAGACATCCCCCAATGTGTCCCAGATTGGAGAGGATGCAGGCCAGGCTGAGGAACCTCCCTTTCCTGTATGAATTTCATTCACCAGGCCACTAGTCCTATCTAATAAAAGAGTGATATGCAAATTGATCATCACTCCAACACACAAGATGGCTACTCCCATGTGGTCAAAGATGGCTGCCCCCAAGTGGACACAGATGGCCACCATAGGGAGGCAATTGGGGGGGGGGGGGGGACCAGGTTTGCAAGGGAGGGCAGTTGGAAGTGATCAAACCTGCAGGGAAAGTCAGTTAGGGGTGACCAGGCCAGCAGAAGAGAGAAGTTGGAGACAACTGGGCCTGCAAGGAAGGGCAGTTGGGGGGAACACAGGCCATCAAGGGAAAGCAGTTAGGGGTGATGAAACCTGCAGGGGAGGGCAATAGGGGTGACCAGGCCTGCAGGGAGGACAGTTAGGGGCAAACAGGCTGGCAAGGGAGCAGTTAAGCATCAATTAGGCTGTCAGGGGAGTGGTTAGGAGTGATCAGGCTGGCAGGCAGAAGCGGTTAGGGGCAATCAGGAAGGCAGGCAGGTGAGCATTTGGGAGCCAGCCATTCTAGATTGTGAAAGGGATGTCTGACATCCCGTTTAGAATGAATCATACTAGGATCAGGCCTAAATGGGTAGATGGACATCCTTGAGGGGTTCCAGATTGGAGAGGGTGCAGACTGGGCTGAAAGACACCCCTCCTCCATGCACAAATTTTGTGCACTGGACCTCTAATCTTAATATAAAACTCCTGACTTCTATTTTTTTCTTCTCAAGAATCTTTCTGTTTTATGAAGTTCATGACCTTACCAGTGCGTTTCCAAGTTTTTTATATGTTCTGCATTAAGCACTATAACACTACTCAGAAATTAAAAATCACCCACTGAATCTTCTTTGAAGATCCGGTTTCACCTTCCCTGAATACATCCTTGTTTGTTTAGTTATGCTGTCACTGCTTCTGTCAAGCATGGAATCCTGAACAGCCTCAAGCCCCTTGGGAGCAAAGCTTTGTCTTGATAAAGGACTTGTTCACTGGCTCTTGCCAATTTTCACTCAACTAAATTTCTGCTTTTATTTAAAAAGAAAAAAATAGAAAAAAGAAGAAGAAGAAGAAAGGGGAAAAAAGTGAATAATATGTGAAGTCAGGGGAAATTCCATAGAGGAGGGTAAGAATATCATTAGGTCAAACAGAGAGTTATAGAACTAATTCAAGAAGATCAACAAGGAAATTAAGTCATCTGTTTATGGATTTTATAGATATTTGGCAATAATAATCAGGATGAAAATATTTGTTATTAATTTTAACCACAGAATTGCAAAGGATCCTTCTATACACCTAAATCATTTTATAGTTTGCAGTAATACCATACTTTCCTGGGTATTTAATTAGAAAACTCTTAACACTTTCTTATATGAGGTGTTTAATGTCACAATTATTTATCTTCCTTCCCTCCCACTTTTTCTTTCCTCATGATTAAGGTCAATTCCTTTTAAAAAATAATTGAGTGCAGAAGTTGCCATAATTTATTAAAACTTATGATTGTCTAAGTAGCTATCAAGAGCAACAACAGAAAATTTTAAATTTAAGTCCAAATGGATCAGTAATTGTTCAGTTTAAAATAGAAAATAAGGAACAGATTTTACTCTGGGAAAAATTGATATGTTTCTGAATGAATTCTTATCCAGATATATAAAAGTTCTTAATTGATACTAATATTTTAAAAGTAGGACACAACGAAGGTATAAAGGAAACACTTGAAATATATATATATATATATATGCATATATATACATATATATGCATATATATACATATATATACATATATATACATATATATATTAATATCAAAGATATTTTGAAAATTTAATTGAATATCCCCCCCTTTTTTTTACTGTGGTATAACATATACTACAAGGTGCAGAAATCTTAAAAGTTTAAAGAAGTACATAAGCTTGTTTGTATGTTTTACATATGAGTTCTTTTTGAGATGTAGTATGTGCTGCATATATGTTCTTCTGGGCTGAAACTTGCCTTCATAATTTTTTAATGTTGTCTTTTGATGAATAGAAGTTCCTAATATTTTATTGAGATATAATTGACATATGACGCTGTATTGGTTTTAGGTGTACAACATAATGATTTGATATTTGTATGTATTGCACAATGACCGCCACAAAGTTACTGAAATACCCTTATCTTCCAGCAGTTTTGCCACCACCATCCTCACCATATATCTACTAGTCACTTTCCCATAATTTATTACCCATGCCCAAGCCCCACTGTCTTGTCAATTCTTCATAAGTTGACTGTTTCTTTGTCTCAGATGTATAAGGGCTTTCTGCTGTGGTCCCTTCTTCATGTCTTCCATTATGTTGTGAAGGCTCCCACATACCAGTAAAGCTTTAAACATGTATTCTTTTTTTCTTATTAACTTGTCTATGTCAGTTTATTTCTTAGACCCAGTTGGAGGCCTAAAGCAGGTAGAGAATTTTTCCTCCCTTATAGATCTGTTACATAGCAGCTACTGTTTTTTTACAGCCATCATTCATTTACTATTCACAAAATAGAAGACATATCTTCTTATATCTATTTAACAGATGAAAAAAAGTTGAGCCCAAAGACATTAGTGTACAGAAAGTGGCAGGAGAGGTACTGAGATCCAGATTTGTGTGGCTCCAAAGCCATGGCACTTTCCATCAAGCCATAATACAAAACTTATAAGCACATCTCAAGAGCTCTGGGGGCATACAGTCAGCTTTCTTTCCCCAACTTCCTTTTTTTTCATTGATTTTTCTTTATTGATTAAGGTATTACAAATGTGTCATTTTCCCCCCATTGTCCCCTCCTCCCTCAGTCCTGCCTTCACCCTCACCCCCTGTTGTCTATGTCCATTGGTTAGGCTTATATACATGCATACAAGTCACTTGGTTGATCTCTCCCCCTTTCCACTCCCCTCCCCTGCCTTCCCTCTGAGGTTTGAGCATCTGATGGATGCTTCTCTGTCTCTAGATCTGTTTTTGTTCATCAGTTTATGTTGTTTATTATATTCCACAAATGAGTAAGATCATATGATATATATCTTTCTCTCCCTGGCTTATTTCACTTAGCATAATGCTCTCCAGCTCCATCCATGCTGCTGCAAATAGTAAGAATTCCTTCTTTTTTACCACAATATAGTATTCCATTGTGTAGATGTACCACAGGTTTTTTTAAATTGCTTTATCGATTAAGTTATTACATATGTGTCCTTATCCCCCCATAATTGTCCCACCATCCCCCCCACTCATGCCCTCACCCCTCTGTTCTCTGTGCCCGTTGGTTAGGCCTATATGGATGCATATAAATCCTTTGGTTGTACCACAGTTTTTTAATCCACTCATCTACTGATGGGCACTTAGGCTGTTTCCAAATCTTAGCTATGGTAAATTGTGCTGCTATGAACAGAGGGGTGCATATGTCCTTTCTGATTGGTGTTTCTAGTTTCTTGGGATATATTCCTAGAAGTGGAATCGCTGGGTCAAATGGTAGTTCCATTTTTAATTTTTGAGGAAACTCCATACTGTTCTCCACAGTGGCTGCACCAGCCGGCATTCCCACCAGCAGTGCATGAGAGTTCCTTTTTCTCTGCATCCTCACCGGCACTTGTCATTTGTTGATTTGTTGATGATTGCCATTCTGACAGGTGTGAGATGGTTATCTCATTGTTGTTTTGATTTGCATCTCTCAGATGATTAGTGACTGAGCATGTTTTTATATGTCTCTTAGTCTTCCTTATGTCCTCTTTAGAAAAGTATCTATTTGGGTCCATTGCCCATTTTTTGATTGGATTGTTTGTTTTCCTTTTGTTAAGTTCTATGAGTTCCCTGTTAAGGTTGGATATTTAAACTCTTATTGGAGACAGTGTTGGCAAATATGTTCTCCCATGCAATGGGCTTTCTTGTTGTTTTGTTGATAATTTCTTTTGCTGTGAAAAAGCTCTTTATTTTGATGTATTCCCACTTGTTTATTTTCTCCTTAGTTTCCATTGCCCTAGGAGCTGTGTTGGTGAAGATATTGCTTTGGCGTATGTCTGAGATTTTGCTGCCTGTGGATTCCTCTAATATTTTTATGGTTTCCCATCTTACATTTAAGTCTTTTATCCTTTTTGAGATTATTTTTATGTATGGTGTAAGTTGGTGGTCTAGTTTCATCTTTTGTTATATGTGTCTGACCAAATTTCCCAGCATATCTGGTATTGAGATTCCTCCTACTTTGTTCTTCTTTCTCAGGATCACTGCAGCTATTCGGGTGTTTTTTTTTTTTTTTTCGTTTGTTTTTCAATTCTAGATGAATTTTTGAAGAGTTCTTTCTAGACCTGTGAAATGTGCTATTGGTATTTTACACAGATTTTCAGAAATCAAATTTGGAAATCAGTGATGGCTTTGCTACTGAAGCCTTATTTTGCTTGAGATGTAATTAAGGCTCTCAAGTATTTAGAATTAGTTTTGTCTATGTGGTCAATTTATATAACTCATTTACTTCATACCTCAGTGAGTTACACTGAAGTTTGTAATTAACAATTAGAATGAGCTGGAAGTTTTCATTTGTATTTTATTTCATTAAATCCTCACCCAAGGAAAATTTTCTGATTGATTTTAGAGAGTGAAAGGGAAGTGGGGAGAGAGAGAAAGAGAAAGAGAGAGAGAGAAACATCGACTTGAGAGAGACATATCTGTTGATTGCCTCCCACATTTGCCCTGGGCCTGGGAGCTAACCTGAAACTGAGGTAAGTGCCCTTGATTGGGAATCAAACCCTCAACCCTTCTGTCTGTGGCCAATGTTCTAACCACATAGGTAAACAGGCCTACTATCTGAAAATTTAATGCACTTCCTAAAGATTTGTGTGAACTCACTTACATAGATAAATTTATTATTCACAACTTTGAGTTACATACTATTACTACCCTTATCTATCTATCTATCTATCTATCTATCTATCTATCTATCTATAAAACCGTAATATGCAAGTAGACCGAATGGTGGAATAACGAAACAACTGAATAACTGGTCGCTATGATGTGCACTGACCACCAGGGGGCATGCCTGGAACATGGCAGGGGTTGGCAGCTGTTGGCACAGCGTAGAACATGGCAGGCATCGGCTGGGGTGGGATGGTGGAGCAGGTGAGTGTGGGCGCCAGACCAAGGTGGGGCATTGCTGTCATCGGGGGAAGTCTCTGGTGGCTACTGAACATTTTTTTTGTTCCTGCACACTGTGGTCCTGTTGGCGCTCGCTTGGTGCCATCAGCAGGTGTGAGCAGTGCCAAGAGAGTGGGGCTGTTGGCAGACAGGGGACCAGAGGTAATAGTGGGAGGGGCCAGGTAGGGGCATGAAGGATGGGCCAAGACCTGCCCATGTGCCCAACCAGCCTGTGGCCCACAGTTACTTTCAAGGTGCACAAATTTGTGCACTGAACCCTTGGTTTTAGTTATAAAGAAAAAGACTGTAATATCAAAATTATCTAAAAGGGTAAAATAAAGAAAACACTTCTTAAACCATATAAAATCAGCCACTATTTTTGTGTAAAATTTTGTCTTAGAAGCTACATTAAATCACAATGATAGTTTCAGAACAAACATTTGGTAGGCAGACACATTCAAAACATGTATAAATTACATTTCAAGTCACTTACTAATATGAGTTGAATTTTTATTCTTATTTCTTCGGATTATGGATGATAAAAAGCTGATTAAGCTTTTAATTTATTTCAAAAATTGGAGACTCATCTTTATTGACTTTAAAGTATCACCATTTCAAAAATCAAGCTAAAACTGGTGTCGTTTGTTCAGTAAGATAACAAGATTGTTTTTTACATAGCATCATTCACTTTTCATTCTGAGAAATGAGGACATTTAATAATGACTTACAGATTTATGCATCAACAACACTCAGCATTGCCATAAGTGGCCCTGGATGTGTTATGTCTGAAAAGCTATACTTACTACTCTTAGCAGGCTACACAAGATTGTTTGTTAATGATTGCTCAGAGAATCATGGAAATAATTCCTTATATGGCCAGATAAAATTGTTTATTGGAGGTAGTAATGCAATACTTATAGACATGAAACCACGTATTACCTGAAAGCCTGGTGACTTTCTATAATCAGATTCTCAATTTAAAAAGAGCATTTCCACTCCGTCTAAAGCTTGAGTTAATTCTTAAAAAAAAATATATATATATATATAGTGCTTATTATGGGCCTAACTTAAGCCTCAAAGTTGAGAGTTGCCTAAGACAGAGTGCTGGCACTCAGTCAGCTTTTTCAGTAGTTTAATCAGAAGCCAAATCTGGAAAATAATCTGGAAAGGGGGTGTAGGTCTAGGATACTTTCTAGTAACTGTTGATCCGCATCAAACAATTGTAAGCGGTGGAATTCCGCGTCTTTGGAACGCCCGTCAGTC
>PVJN01028507.1:0-27154 GCA_004026805.1 Lasiurus borealis
GGTTAAGCTGGGAGAGGGCTGAGGGTGCTCTCTAGACCCCAAAGGACATCTTTTCCCTGGTATATGTGGGGCTTTCTGTGAGGCCCTGCTCAGGGGGAGGCTGGCCTGGCAGACAGCCATCTTCCCTCCATGGGCAGTGCACTCCCTCACTCCCTCTGGGGCAGAAGAAGGGAGGAGAGGAGGGTGTCAGGGTTGTTATGCAAGGGACCAGCCTCTGTGCACAGCCTGAGAATGACAGGAATGGAGCCAGAAGGATTCAAGACACACAGCTTTCCTCCTGTTCTCAAGCATCACTCATTCATTCATTCATTCATTCATTCAACTTCCCCTGGGCACCTGCCACAAGGCACCGACCAACTGGCAAAGTCTAGGGTTGTACCATCCAACTAAAATCTAATCTGAGTCACAGGTGCCATTTATGATTTCCTAGGAGCCTTATTACAAAAGTAAAAAGAAACAGGCAAAATTCATTTAAATAACAGTTCATGTAATTCAAACGTTATCAACATGTAATCAATGTAAAAATTACGAATAAGATCGCTTACATTCTCCGCCGCCCCTCCCCCCCCCATATTCAGTCTTCCAGAGCTGGTGTGTATTTTACACTTCTTGAATCAGACCAGCCACATTGCAAGTCCCCAAAAGCCACATGTGGCTATTAGCTGCCATATCAGACAGCATTGATCTAGAGATACAGAACGGGTAACACCATTCCCCTTACTGGAGGGGATCATTGCCTCGTATGGGGGTGGGCAAACATGAAAGCAGCCAATTATGTACATCGGAGCTAGATAAGCACTAAGGGTTTCAGAGTGAGATGGTCTCTCTAGCGTCTACCATGTGGGCTCTGGAGACTGGGCTTGGTACCCCTGCATGGTGCCTGGCGAGCTGCAGGTACTGGCAAGCATTTAATGAATTGACCACAGGGAGATACCTATCAGACTGGAAATCTGTAAGTGCTGGTCATGGCCGGAGAGCTAAGAACCCTCTCCATGCTCGTGGAGCGGGAGTGAAACTCCTGGGGGCAACCTGACAACATCCGAGGAAGCCTGTGCCTGCCACCACTGGTGGATGCGTCTCCCAGAAACCCATGCGTGTGAGATGAGGAGACGGCATGAGCGTGCTCACTGTAGCATCTGGAGTAAATGTGCGAACTTGGAAATGCTCTGTTTGTCAGAAGAATGAATAGACAATCTGTGGCGTATTATCATGACCTACTCATTCAATGGAAAACCACACAGCAGCCAATATAAAAGAACTAAATCTATGTGTATCCACCTGGGAAAACTCAAAAGCTCATTGAGTGGCAGAAAAGCAAAATTACATGGCATGACAGCGATCTGAACATTTGAGAAAAGACAAAGCAGTTTATAAACACTGAAGAACTCTGAGAGGACTTCAGAGTGGGTGATTCTGGGAGAGGCAGACAAAGGAAGTATGATCTCAACATTTTCTCTCTTCAAAACTCCCGCAAATACGGCAAAAGGCTAATCCACGTTAAGTACTTGTTATGAGTGCATGTTAAGGTATTCTCTGTACTTTTCTACATTTGAGCTATTTCATAATAAAAAAATCAAAACGCCTCAGAATTAAAAATAGGAATTAATGAATGGCCTTGAGAAAGTCACCCATCCTTTCTGTGCTGCAGTTTCCTTATTCATCTGAAATATGGGATGATAATACCTATGCCATTGAGTTGACATGGGGCAAAAATGTGGCTATTTTTTCATGACCAGTATCTGGTAACAGAAGTCCTTAATCAATAATTGTCGTGAAGATTTACTGAGTGCTTACTATGTGCTGGACATAAATGAACTGACTTAATGACAATAAGTACAAAAGGAAGACATCCTAATTCCCATTTTACAGTTGAAGACACTGAGGCAAGAAGTTAAGTTACCCAGCGATACCAATTAGTAAGTGTAGGACCTGGGATTTGAGCTCAGCCAGCCGGTTGACCCCCTTCCGTATACTGCCTGGAATCAGTGCTATATCTCTTTCCTTTTCTGGAGACAGAAAATCATTTTTCAAGTCCACAGATGCAAATCACTCCCCGGTGCCCAGGGCCCAGTTTAGTCCTGGGAAAAGCAGGTGGTGCCTGCTCTGGCTACATTCAGCTTGCCATGGACAAGCCATCTGGGAGACCAAAGTGACTTAGGGGGCCACTGACTTTAGGGGGCCCCCATGCACTAGGTTATTAAATGCTGCTGAGGCTTTGGCCACCAGCAGTTTCACCTTTACATCCCCCAGCTATAAATATATCCAAGGAGGTGGGGGGGGGCACAGAAGGGGGAGTGCTGAATCTATGTCTGCCTTCAAGTTGCCCCGGGACCCGAGAGAGCAGCTCACCTCCCAGGAAGGCCTGGCAGCCTCAGCGGGGGCGCGAAGGGGGTCACGGCTCCCTTGCAGCCTAAAGACAAGACCGAAAGCTCGGAAATTCCTTGGCAGCGGGCTCCACTCTTGGAGCAAATGAGCTGTGCCACAGATGAATACCATGTTCCCCCAGGCACTGGCAGTCGACAGTGAGGAGAAAACGAACTTTCTTTTCTACATGCCATTTAATTTCAATATCTCATTTAATTTAAACTGGGGCGACTCACACTGAACTGTGGTTTGCTGAAGGTGGGGGGCAGGTGGAAGGAAGCAGCTCTGCCACTTCTTCCTCTAGTATAAAATCTGTAGTCTTTACACATAAAAACCACCGCCACCACCCAGGGGTGTTTACGACTTCTGCTATAAGAAAATAATGATCCCATTTCTATAATTCAGGGAAAGAGGTACAGAAAAGTGCTTGCCACACTGCTGGGCACACAGCTGATGTTAAATATGGATGAGAAGTCAAATAGCAAGAACAAAAAGAGCGGGCCCTCCCCCAGCCTCTGGGGGCAGCAGGGACCGTCTCCCTCCAAGCCCTGCGAGGGAGCCCCTGCAAGGCTCCTGGCAGCCCCCCTCTTACCTCTAGGAGAAGAGATCAGTGGCCGCCTGGCATCTCAGCCCCTGGAGAGTCGCTTGCTCATCTGGGATGGCCATCTGGGCTGTGGCTGCTCCCTGTCCCCTGCTAGCCTGACTCTCTCCTGACTCTGCCCATTTGGACTAAATGCCTGCCCTTTGCAGAGAAGGGAAATTATCTTTAAGCTCAGGCCTTCCAATAGCCCCCGTGGCTTTCGAAGCTTACTCTGTGCCATTAATCCCTGGCTCATTCCCCCAGTTCTGGCCTTGAGGATAGAGGGGAACGGACCAACTGGAGCCCATGCAGAGGACGGAAACCACGTGGTAAAGGGCATCAAACCATGACAGGGGAGGAAGGAGGAAGGACGTGACCATTTCTAAAGGCTCTCCTGGAGCTTCTATGGGGCAGCAGTGGGGGGTTTCAGGAAACGGTTTATATATAGCAGAGGGGGAAATTTCTGGCAGTCAGAACTGGGTGCGGTGCCTCAAGACCCTTGAGTTCCCCGAGTGTGGGTGTGTCAGGCATGTGATGCCACACATGGTTTATGGGAGGGGAGACCTGGCGACTCTGAGAGCCTGGGAGGGCGGTTTCCAGGGTCCAGGGTCATCTTGCACAGACCCCCCTGGGGAGCAGGCTGCCTGTGTCCTGGGGAGGAAAAGCAGAACACTGTTCCCTGCAGCAGGACAGGTGCCCTCGTAATGGTGGTGGGAGCGGGCTCAAATGAAGCTGATGCGAGGTGGCAGGCAAGCAGCCCTAGAGCAAGAGAGCAACCCTGACCCCGGCCTGAGGTCTTCCAACTGAAACAGGCCAGACACGCGGCGCATGTGAGCGCATGGATAGTTTGGGCAGAGAGCTACAAGATCTGCCCACAGGGCCCAGCGCTGTGGTGGGTGGTGAGACCAGCTGGGCAGAGACTGGGATTTCCAGCAAGCGGACAAGAACCAAGTCAGCCATGGCAAGGACATCTGCTCAGACCTGTGAGGAGCATCAAATCCACTCATTCATAGCAGGTCTGGAAGGGGAGACCAGGCTCGCCTGGGCAGGGAATATACGGCCTCTTTTCCCAGCACGTTCCCCTGGCTGCCTCTTAGCTCCAGAGCCTTTTGGGGTTCAAACGAAAGCATCACTAAAAGGCTCAACTCTGACCCTCCTCACAAGTAAAGAATGTGTTGGAATTAAAGCCAGCAGTGGACCCTGGAAGGCACAGGAAGTGGAGTTGGGCACAGGAGGTTGTGGGCTGGCAGAGTTCTACCCCCGCCCCATGCTTAGACACCATTTCTGAGTGAGAGAAGCAGAGGCCTTGGCTTCTGCAGCATGGGTCAGGTCATACTGGAGAGGAGTGAACTCGGGGTTCTCCCCACCGAGAGCCTGTGCGAGGACCGTGTTCGGCCCAGTGCACTCTGCCACCGTTGTGGGACAACCTTAGTGATTTTTTTCTTCCTAGAGTGTCTTTAGGCTGCCAATGGCTGACCTTGGCCTCTAGCCATTGACCACCACTCAGCCACAGCGGATATCCACCCCTTCTGTTAAAACATCTGTTCTAAATGACAGGAGCTGGGGGCAGACTGGAACCAGGGCTCCTGCAGCAATTGAGCGAGTCCCAAGGCGCAGCTGGAAGCCAGGAGGGGAATGGTCGTGGTGGCAGTTTTCCCAGACTTGTCCTGACTTCTAAAATCGTCACCTCACGCATGAAAAGCGCCCAGGACAGTCCCAGTGCCAGCTCAGCTCAGCTCAGCTGCTCCTCTCATCCTCTGCTTAGGGTGGAAAGGGTGCGGGTGAAGGCAGCCTGTCACCTGTGGCCTGACAGGACCATCGGACTCTAACCTCAGCCTCTTCCATCCTCAGCTGGGCGTCTGAGTCCATTCCAGGAGCCCTGCCCCAGCAGCTTGGGGCTGAGTGATGGATATCACTGTAGGCCCGGTCAAGCCCAGCTCAGCTTGCTAACCGGTGATTGTGTGTACTTCCCAGGCCCACTGCAGGGAGGAGGGCCTGAAGTTTGAGGGTTTTGTATCCTGCCTTCGGGTTGGTAGGTGGCCAGGCCTCACCTTTTCTTTAGTTGACTGGCTTTCCATGTCCTGGCGAACTGGCAGGTTCTGGCTAAGGAAGGCTAAGTATGCCACCAAAGAACCACGGTTCTCCTGGCCCTGCGAGGGGTGGAGCGGTGGACATCAGGTCTCATCTCTCTGAGGGGTAGAGGCGAGCTGTGATGCAGTGGGATTTAACCAGTTGTCAGCCTGAGGGCTCCTTCCCCAGTGACTCAGCAAACTGGCTACTCACATCGGAACTGTCTGAGGTGCTGGGGAGGTCTTGCCCCAGCTGACAGCTCCCAGTGGAGAGGGGACAATAAATGACAAGATTTATTCAGCTCCAGGCTTAGCGAGTGACTCTCAATCTCTTATCCAAATCAACCCAAAGACAATGAGGCCTACAGCCAGGCTCTGCTGGAGGGACATTTCCAAGACCTTTCCCTGTGGTTACCTCTGGAGGGTCTGAGGTGGAGCTGGGAGTCTGTCTGTGACAGGTGCCCCGGAGGTGGTTCAGTAAGTGGGACCTAGCAAAGGCAGTTCCACAGGAGATACTAGGCAAGTTGGGAAGTGGGTGGGGGAAGAAGGGAGGGAGGGTCTGCTCTTAAATCCCCAGTGTTCTCTTATTACAGGGAGCCTCTTGATCACCAGCAGGGAGGAGGGACCACTACCTTTTCCTGATTCACTGTAAAAAGTGTTGTCCCTTCCTAAATGCCCCTTCCCCTGTTCCATGGAGCCTGTGCAGGTAGCACACATACTTCCTCTAGGCTGGACATGGGACACCCAACCTGGTGTGCCCATCTCTGTGCCTCTACTGCCCCAAACACAGGGCTAAGTAATGGAAGGGCAGTGAGTTAGAGGTTGCAGAGTTGAGGGTGGGGGACCAGTTCCCAGCACCGACCTCCCAATCTTTCCGCAGGCTTAGCAAGGAAGGGGGTCCACAGAAGGATGACCGAGGCCGTGCCCTCATGGGGCTTGTCTCCATGGTGGGGAGCTTGGAAAACACATTTGGGAAGGGAACCTTGCTGAAAACGGAAAAATGCCCAGCTGAATCTTAACGCCCTTTGGGCCCTGGGCTTCTCCCCATCTGTTTGCTCCACTAGTCCCCCAACCAAAACACTGTCTCCTCCTTTATGCTGTTGGCCTGCCTCAGTTTCCCTCTGACCAGATGTGAATGGCAGCTTGGTGTGTGGCTGCATCTGGGGGAGCATCAGCTCACACTGATAACCACTCTCATACCATCCCTCCAGGATAATCCCATAATGCCTGGATGAACAGCGCCTTCCTCCCCAGGGCTCCAGCTGGGAAGAGCCTGCTCTAAAGGCACCCTGGGTCTCTGTGGAGTGTGAGGACTGCCTCTTAGCCCAGAAGTAATTTGGCAGAGAGCTTACCTGACCTCGGGGCAGCCATTTTATCAGCGGGGTCTACAAATGGTTTTTGAGCTCCTCAGAAGGCAGGCAGCGAGTAAATTCCAGGAATTATAGGTGATTAGCAGAACAATTCCACTCCAGAAGGTCTAGCTCTGAACTGCAGGGGGGGACCAGGTAAAGGCCTGATGGTAGAGGCGACAGGCCACATCGATAGCAATATTCCTGAAAGTCTGCAGGGAGAGTCGTCCTAAGTAGGCTCGGAGAAACCCACAGCTAAGATCCTCAAAGCCAAAATTGTTATTATTTGCCTAGCTGGATATGAAAGCTGTTTCAAGAATGCCCTGCCCACCATAGCCAGGTTGCCTCAGGGCATAGAGCATCGGTCAGTGGACTGAAGAGTCCTGGGTTCGATTCTAGACAAGAACACATGACTGGGTTGCAGGATTGATCCTCAGGAGGGAGCTGAACAGTGATTCTCTCATCATTCATGTTTCTTTCCCCTACCCAGTATTCTTAGTTATAGAAGCTGCTTTCTGTGGATGCATTCTGACAATGTGCGAGTCAAGTGTGTGACATTGTCCCAGGGTATCTAGAACATTTGGAATGTCACATGCAGGTAATTCTGCTTCTTGACATTTTTTTTCCCATTAAAAAATAGACTCACCAGCCAGTGTGGCTCAGTGGTTGAGCATTGACCCAAGAACCAGGTCATGATTCCATTCAGTAAGGGCATTTACCCAGTTTTCTGGGCTCGATCCCAGTAGAAGGCATGCAGGGGCAGTTGATCAATGATTCTCTCTTACCATTGGTGTTTCTTTCTCTCTCTGAATTCAGTAAAAACATTAAAATAAACAAAAAACAAACTCTCAGGTTTTCAATTTGCTTTTTGATGACATTAGTTGAGGCCATTTTCATATGCTTATTGGCCATTTGGGTGTCTGCTTTTGGAAGGTACCTGATCAACTTATTTTTATTTTATTTTTTTAAATATATTTTATTGATTTTTTATAGAGAGGAAGGGAGAGGGATAGAGAGTTAGAAACATCAATGAGAGAGACATGGTTCAGCTGCCTCTTGCAAGTCCCCTACTGGGGATGTGTCCGCAACCAAGGTACATGCCCTTGACCGGAATCAAACCTGGGACCTTTCAGTCCACAGGCCGATGCTCTATCCACTGAGATTTCTGCCTGATCAACTTATTTTTAAATTGACCTGTAATTTTATTTTGATAGATATTTTGGATAGATTTTTTTAAAGGCGTTGTGATTTTAATGTAGTATAATTTATTGTTTGTGTCTTGTTTAAAAATCTTTACTACGCTCTGGTTGCTTTGGCTCCATGGATAGAGATAGCATCAGCCTGTGGAATGAAAGGTCCCAGGTTCGATTCCAGTCAATCCCCAGTGTGGGGATGATTCTCTATCATCATTGATGTTTTTATCTCTCTCTCCCTCTCCCTTCCTTTCTGAAATCAATAAAAAAAAAATTAAAAAACAATTTGCCAAGCCCAATGTCATGAATACATTCTCCTGTTATTTTCTGGAAGTTCTATCATTTTACTTTTCATATTTAGGCCAATAACCCATAAGATACCATTAACCAGTATCAAAATATCTAAAATTAAAAAGATTGGTAACAAAGTTTTGGGTGAAGATATGGAGAAATTGGAATTCTCACACACTGTGGGCTAGGGTTTTCAACTGACAATATATTCTAAAAAGTTGAATAAGCACTCAACAGGTTCACATATACATAAAACCCTAAAAGAATTGTATATCTATGTGCATGAAAAAGCACATAAAGAATGTTAACTACAGCAAAATTGGAATCAGCCTCCCCAACTGAGCACAAAAGTCAGGAGATTTTGGCTAGAAATAAATGTTTTTGGTTTTTTAAAAAATATGTTTTATTGATTTTTTTAGAGAGGAAGGGAGAGGGAAAGAAAGTCAGAAACATTGAGAAGAGAGAGACATCCATCAGCTGCCTCCTGCATGCTCCACACTGGAGATGTGCCTGAAAGCAAGGTACATGCCCCTGACCGGAATCGAACCTGGGACCTTTCAGTCAGCAGGCCAACACTCTATCCACTGAGCCAAACTGGTCTCGGCTAGAAATGGTTTTATTCAAGGTTCTTAGGGTTTGTAAATCATAAACACAAGTAGGTAATATCCAGTGTGTTCTGAAGAAAACCTGAGAATTCTTATAGTAAAAAGTATGCTCTTAAGAATTAGTCCCACATTCTTTTTAAAAACATATTTTTATTGTTTTTAGAGAGGGAGGGAGAGAGAAACATTGGTGAGAAAGAATCATTGATCAGCTGCCTTCTAACTGGGGATCAAGCCCACAACTTAGGCATGTGCCCTGAATGGAATCGAACTGTGACCTCTTGATTTATGATCAACCATTGAGCAACACCAGCAGGGCCGGTACCGGAAGCCCCTGGATTGGTCCAAGACGGTGATCCTCTAGATGACTGGTGTTCTGGGCCTGTGACCATTCTTTCCTAGTTCCTCAGGAGTAATCAGGGTTATCTCTAGGACCTATTTATCTGAGGTTCAAAAGTTTAAATAACAGGCTGGTTAAAGCAAGAGATGGTTCTTCTGCCTCAGCTACTTGATTTTAGTAATTTGGCAGCTTGACTATAGTGACTCCTCTTTATTGCTTACATTCATTCCTCAACATCACAGGTTGGGAAGGCAATACAAACAAAAACAAGAAATATAAACTGCTGTTTTCATTTACTCATTATTCATTCAACAGACGTTCACTGAATGTTTACTGGCACTTTTAAGTCTGGCCAGTAGTATGTTCTAGAATTGTTAAAACACTGGCAGTTAAGAACTTTTACATTCTATTAAGTGCAGGCCCAATATATTCTATTTAAGTGAAGACCC
Organism: Lasiurus borealis; assembly: GCA_004026805.1. NCBI lineage: Eukaryota > Metazoa > Chordata > Mammalia > Chiroptera > Vespertilionidae > Lasiurus > Lasiurus borealis. Next base: position 9,238 of record PVJN01028507.1, read on the forward strand.
TGTGGCCTTTATGACATCATTGCAGGTATGTGTTATCACTCTCATTTTTTCAGACAAGACATGGGTGGTAATTCCCACAACCACAAAACTAGAATATGGCAAAGCTGGGCCTCACATCTGGCACTCTGACTAATCACTATCACACCTCCTCTTATTAGCCGCTACTAGACACTACTGCAGCATCTGGAATTATCAAGCAAAAAATGAAGCACTGCTGGGGGCCACAGGAAGATTCTTTTTTGAGAATATCTAATCTTGAGAAATTATTGACTCTTCTTTAGTAATGAAGTAGGGAACCTGGAGGGCACTAAATCTGGCCCATCTTAGGTTTTCACTTAATCCTCAGTGCTTGGGGAGTATCAAGGGCCTTGGCAAACTCAGCGAGTCTCTTACCTTGGGGCAGAAACCCCATGAAGTCTTGTCCATAGACTTCAACAGTATTCTGAAATTCAATTATTTACAGATTTACTGATGGTATCTGGAATGTTCCAGACAGCACTAAATATAGGATACTTCTGCTTTACAAGACAACACAAGTTCAAGCCAAAGGTTTCCTCCAGTCAAATTCCAGTGGATGCTTGGCTGGCACTTGTGATATTCTAAAAGCAAAGACTAGAGAACACAATTCTTGCAGTTCTGGACTAGGTCTCACATTCTAAAGAAAAATCTCCAGATCACTGTAAGGAAATGTCCACCCCAAGAATTAACCCTGAAGGAAGACAAGGCTCCTTAGAATGACCATTTGTTTCTAAGGAAATACTAAACTTCATCAGATTTTGCATCCCATTCAAGAATATCTTAAGCATTTTAAGGGGCGGCAGTCAACATTATGAGAACAAACATATTTACCCTCTGGATTCTGAGGAGTTTGGAAATGAAGTTAAATTAACGTATCGCTTACCGGAGAGCTGGCAGGGGGAACACAAACTAACATTTGTGCCAGGCTTTCTACTGAACTGAAAAAAAAAAAAATCCAGTGCTTAAGAGACAGTGAGTTGATGGAAAGCTTTAACAAATGTCAATTAGTGAGCGGAAGTCTATTTTTAAATTCAGCTCTCTTCACTAAAATTGCTAAAAATGTCCACTGGGTATGGAGATTAATGCCCAGGGCTATTTTCCACTTACCATGATGTCATAAAGTAGCTACCGTGTTAAGACAGATATAATACTAAAAAAGGGCAGTTTTAGAAGCAAATATTTTTCTTTTGAAGGCAAAACAAAAAAGGTAGGTGAGGAAAGGTGAGAATTACTATATGTAGGAACAATAGATTTTCCAAGTACATCAATCAGAAAAATAAGCTATTAAATCAAACCTAATTATACAGAACTTTTTACACTGATGAGACTTAAAAATACCAGATCCCAGGGAAATTAACCTGGTAATTCAAATTACTCAAGATATCTAAGTAACCTAATTTCATTAGAACTAGCAAAACCAATTCTTCCTTAGCAAGCACATTGCTTTTGTTATTTATGAAGTTACTGCTTACTTTTCCATGTTTAGTATCCTGTTCTTAAATGCAACTATTAGAAATGGAAAATGACAATTTTATATAAATTAATTAATTTGTCCTACTCACCTCTTAATGGATATTATATAAGAGGTACAATTTTTCACCAGAATGATTTTAAGCATATGGATGGCTCTAAGGGATATCTCCTCTCTAAGCCCTACAGATTTAAAAAAGAGTTAAGAACACTTTGATGGACAAAAATGTCTCCAATGTAGTACAAATATACTTTGTGTTGCTTCTTTAAATCTTTTCTATACAAAGGCACAGTATGAATACATATCATACTCAGATATAAAAACAGGTATTGAATCTTGGAAATGTTTTTGCTTTTTCACAAATAGGTTCTTTACTTTCGAATACTTATATGCTTTCTTCCAAAAATCTACATTTGACTCAGCCAGAGAGGGACTGGCTCCAGGTTAAAATCCAAACTACAAGATGATACATGCTCCTGGGAAGCTGGTGGGAGACTCAAGAGCAAGAATTCCACAGAGGTAAAAATGAGGGAAAACAACCATGGTTTAAGACTATCTTTAAAATGCCTCCCAAACTAGTCTTAGCCACACCTTGATTGCAAGTAGCTCTTGAACTGCAAATAGCATGCACATTTGAATTCCAGGAAGACAGCCTTTTCTGTGGTAAATGATGGAGGTGACTCTTCTTTTTGAAAAAACACACAAACACATTTGGAACAAGACTGCCTATGGTGCTGGGGTCTAAGATGAGGACAGTGAAAAAGTGCACTGATCCATCACCCTTTCACTTGTGTTCCCCACACAAAATGTCAGCTTCAAAAGAAAGGGTAAGGGGTGTTTGAAGGAAGGGAAAGAAAGAATCTGGTGGATCAAAGCACATCTACTATAAGCAATGTCTGAAAAATTTTTCTTTTTGTCAAGAGAAAATAATGCTGTGTCCCAAACCCTTTCAATAGATCATGCCAATTGCTACAAATTTCCTTCATGTAGTCAAAAAGGACAGCAGGAAAGATAGGATTCTCAGAACTCTGCTATATATATATATATATATATATATATATATATATATATATATATATATATATATATATACACACGCCTAACCGACCGAACGCTCAATGGAGGAGCTGTTCCCTGGTGGTCAGTGCACTCCCACAGTGGGAGAGCCACTCAGCTGACTAATCGGGGGGCGTTGGTGGTGGCAGCAGGCACACTGGGAGTGGCAGGGTGCTTGGCCAGGCTCAGACTCCTTCCTGGCTGCCTGCTGCTTTGTACCCTACCTACATCCCTCGGGGGATGTCGGACTGCCAGTTTCAGCCTGATTCCACAGGCCAGGCCTGGATAGGTGGGGATTGGGTCAAAACCAGTAGTACAACATCCCCTGGGGGTCCCAGATTGCGAGAGGGTACAGGCTAGGTTGAGGGACCCCATTGGTGCACAAATCTGTGCACTGGCCCTCTAGCAGTTCATATAAAAAAATGCAACAGTACCATCAAATTTCCCCATCAACTTCTATGATTGGAACTTTAACCACAATAATTTCTATGTATATACATTACAGACAGGCTCTGTAAAACTTGGGGAGTCTAAGTTTTGTTTTGCTCCTGTTACTCTGGATACAAAAGAAATAATTATTTTTAAGACATAAATTAGAATTATTTAGAAAATCATGCAAGTTAGAGTTAGGACTGGTTCTTGCCTTTTAAAAATAATCTCAGTACTGTTCCATTTTCTTTTTTGATTCTGCAGGTTACAAGCTTTCTGGTTGATTGAGAAGCATTACACTGAGCTCCCATTACCGACATGTTTGTTTTTACCTAGTGATGAAGGTTTCTCAGGCAACAGTGGCTTTATTCCCACTGTGTAGAGTTGCAGCTACATTAGTTCCACATCATGTGGAGCAGTGCTGTCCTCCTGACATGGAACACCGACAGACAGGTTCTCAGGCACCGACTGGGCACCTGCCCATCTGAGAACTGGATGACATCGACTCAAACTGTATGAAAACTCACAAACACTCCCATACAGGTAAAAGATATGGGCTTTTTTTTTTTAAAAAAAGATAGTCCATAAGTCTTAAAAAGTATCCTCTCCAGATTATAAAAGGTTAAAACTGTTTAATAGGAACAATCTTGGACAAGCAGAAACAGCTTTGATTGGGAGGATTATGGCAACGTACAACTGGGAAGAACTCCACAGGGATGGTCAGATTGGACAGTCCGTACCTCTTCTAGAGACTCTACATTAAAAAGATGACTGATGAGACATTCCGCCCTCTTTCAAGGCACACGCCACTTCTGAAAACTGTCAGCTTTCCACACCGGCAATATTTTATTTACATTTAAAAATAGCCTTTTTTCTTCAGCCCAGTGGAAATGCCTAGAGACTAGTCACTGAAATCCCTCCCTAACACAGGTGCAGAACAGCTTTATTGATTTCTGGATTTGTCCAGTCATTCCGAATGTCGTCCAGGTGGTTGTCAAAATCGACGAGTGTTTCATAGGACCGGCTATCCAGGAGTGATGCTGAGATCCTCTGGGCCTCTGGCCAGTCTTCACAGTAATCACTATGAGGTGAAACAGGAGAAGTCAATCTCTTAATGAAAAAAAAAAAATGGTTTTTCAATAGAGTAAACAAACAACCAGCCATACACAGAGTGGTATAAAGAAGACAATAATGAGTACTAGGAAACATGTAACTGTACATATCAACAATATAAAATGTGGTTAAAATGAGACACCCTCCAAATGATATGCTGACAAAGCTGGTGGTAGATGACTGAGTGATTACCAGTAAACCAAACCACACGCCTGGAAAGAGGGTTTGGTTTATGGAGAGGTGCCCTGAGGTTTGGGGTGGGAAGTCCCTGAGTAACACTCAGATTCTCTCTGCTGCTCTGAAGCCCTATTGGCCTCAGTCCTCCAGGAGCCGAGGAACACACACGATTTCCACATGAGGGCTGGGCGCTCCTCTGGAGAACAAGCTAACTGAAAAAACACAGGAGGTTGGGACCCGCTTTTCGGTGGATCTGGGCAGCTGGAACAGGCCCCAGCATACTCTGCACATAGGTCATCCTGAGGACAGCACTCACTAGTGTGGGTCTCTGCACCGCCATTTGTTTTCATGGTGTTCGTACACATGGATCGTAGGTACCACGCAGTCCATCGTAAATTTAGTGTTGTCTACCTGCACACAAGACAAAGGACAGTTGTGAATAGAGCTAGCAAAAGTCAAGGGCCAGCACCTTTCTGGAAGTCCTTAGCACGTCCGCGTGGCCTACAAGCACAGACCCTGCCTTACAGTGTGCAAACACTGCATATATGATGTGTGGAATTGTACCACAGTGTGGCCTAAGGTAAACTGTGCTATTCAGGATAAAAACCATTTCATTGTTTTCTCACAAAAGTAGAGCTTTTAAACATTTATTCTTCCCTCCCGGTTAGAATTATCTAAATTGAGATTATAGCTACTTATTTGACTTCTTCCTTCCTTCTTTCCCTATAGGCTATGCTGGCTATTCTAATTGAATGGTTCTCACACTTGAGAAGTGCATCAGAATCAACTGGAAGCAAATTAAAACAGACTGCTGGGCCCCAAGAATCTGCATTTCTAACAAGTTCCCAGCTGGTGCTGATACTTCCAGCATGGGGGTCCCACTTTGAGAAACGAGTCCCCTGTTCTGGAGACTTTTTTGCTGCAACTGCAAAAATGGTGGCAACTGTCTGAAGTATCTGCAGAAAGAAAGACTGCTTATCCAACCAAGCTCTAGGTCAGCAAGGAAATGCTCAGTAGCCATCCTGTAAAAAGAAAACACAACAGGCAATGAAGTGACTTACCATGATGAGAGCTGTATCGCTGAAGCCCTCGGCAATTCTGGAGGCCACCTTCTCCGCAACCTGGTTTGGACTGCAAAGGAAGAACCAGTGAGTTTACCACATTCTGGTTAATGCCACTCAACACTGTCTACTACAGCACAGTTAACAAGCAAAGATAAAAGACCAGTGGTCCAACTGCAATGACTTGTGCCAAGCACAGGGAATGCTGTTAAGGGCAATGGGAGCCCAGAGCAAAGCAGGTTCTGTCCTATCCCATCAGAAAGCCCTTTTGAAGGGGATCCTGAGAGGCATCTTCTAAACAGAAAGGCTCCCTGGAACCCAGTGGAGAGCACTACCCAAGGCACTTAGATGAACTGCAGCTAAACACTCCAGGCTAGTAGCTTCCGGGGTCCACCTTTTCCATCTGCAAGCTCCAAAAGTGACTCTGTCCACCTCTTACCTGCTGGCAACTGAGTTGCTTGCCTTTTCTTTTAAAGAAAATCTCTAAAATTCCAAAGCCATTCCAAATCTTCACCATGCTCGTCACCTTTGAATTGCTGGCTATGGCCTTGTCCCATCCCAACCTTGATAAATGACACCTTTCTACCTTAAGTCAATAAAACAAATTACAGAGTGGCTCTCACATCATCCTTGGCTACCCCCATACACAAAGTTATTTTTCTATTTCTCTCTAGGAAGAGGCCTCTTCCCAGCCATGGGCCTATTCATTCTGACCTCCTCCTCCAGGCCGTATTTATATTCTGTTTCCCAGCGAGGATGGCTCAGTGGATAAGCATCAACCTATAAGCCAAGAGGTCACCGGTTCAATTCCTGGTCTGTTGTGTACACCATCTCTGGTAGGGGCATGTAGGAGGCAGCTGATCGATGTTTTTCTCATGGATGTTTCTCTCTCTCTATCCCTCTTCCTTCCCCTCTCTCTAAAATCAATAAAAACATACGTATTTAAAAAATTTACATATATGTTCTCTCTGTTAACTGAGAGCTCTGCTGTCAAATCTGAGTAAGTCTTTTCCTATTTAGGATAAAAAATATTTAACTGATCCCCTCCAGCCACTGTCTAAATTCTCTCCTCCCTTTCAACCACATTTCTATTTTTAAAATTTTTTGTTAATTCTCAGCAGAGGGTATTTTTTTTTCCCATTGATTTTTAGAGAGAGAGAGATAGAGATAGAGAAACATGGATGTGATGCCTGAGGATCAAACCTGCAATCCAGGTACATACCCTTGATCAGGAATGGAACCTGCAATCCTTCAGTATAGTCAATACCCTAACCACGGAGCACACCATCCAGGTCTTGACCACATTCCCTGCCCCCCCACATCCCCAGGAGAACATCAAAGTTTAATACCTGTGCATGCGGAATTCACATAGGCATGAAAACTCCCCCCAAACAAGCACCATTCGTTGTGTAAGCCAGACATTTGGACAAAGCATAGCATATTAGATTTCAGAAGTGAGGATGGGGGGTTTCCACGAGTTGAGGAAGAGCTGCACACACGTGGTAGGAAAATCCCTACCAGGCGACTCAGAAACAGTGGGACCTGGGGTATCTGGCCAACAGGCACCCGCCTGAAGCCCTGTCCTACTTCAACACTTAATTCAGATTAGGCGAAGGTGACATCCTAAGATCTTCCTGAAGCAGGTCTTTCTGACTCTCTTGGGCAGGAAAGGGGGGAAGAGTTCAAAAGTTCTGAGTCTTTTGTTTCTTAATAAGCTGCTTAAAATCAATATCCCAAAAGCAGCTTCACGGTGGCAAAAATCCAGTTTCCTTCAGTTGCATTCCAGTGTTAGAACTTAGCAGGTGAGAATGAAACAGTCCCAATCCTTGCTTCAGCAGGTCCCCCAATGGCAATTTAATAGATCCATGTAGGGAGCCCAAATTGCCGCCAACTGTCTCCTACAGGACTGTCCCAAGATCTCTTGGTCCATGTTGACCCCAAGGCAGAAACACCCTACTTCTCTTAAAATCCATTTTTCTCTCTCTGGGTAGCTTCTCTTTTCCCAGCATCTGGTCGATTCCTGTGACGGTGGGATCATCTAGGAAAATGTTCCTTAGGCACGAATAATAACTCAAGCACATTTCTGAATTGTCTCATACGAAACTGACATTTTCCTCCTCATTTCTGTTGAAGAGCTGCACAAAATGAAAGACTTTTATGGGTAGAAGGGGTGAGGAAAAAAGCGTACATCGGAAAGTTAGGGGAGCAGGAGTCTCTAGGGTAGACCTTTCCATGTGCTGACAAGGAGATTCTAGACTGACCTTTGCATTCCTGGGAGAGGCTGAAGTGCAGTTAGTTTAGGTCTTAGGTATTAGGTCTCGGTTGATGATGTGGGCTTAGCACATACAATTCCATTTTGAGCATGCCTTCTCTTTTTTTCACACTGCCCATAGGTACAGTTCTGTTCTTTGGAACCACTAAGTCCTTAAATACGTGATTTTGCTTTTTTGGAATCAGTTTCACTCCATCCTACCAATCATCCTATATAATAAAATTCTAATATGCAAATTGTCCCCTTGACCTGGAGTTTGACCAGGGGCGGGGCCAGCCAATCACCTGCGACCCCTTCCCCAGCCAGCACTTACATTTTAAAGAGAAATTACACATCAACCCTCATCACTAAACCCTGTAAAAGTAAGGAGTTAATGCCTTCTAAACAGTATACATAATAAAGAACACCAAATCTGTAAAATTCATATATAAATTCCCAATAAAACACATCCTTTCCTTTTCATTGGACACAACTCCCATCCTCCAGTTTTAAACACCATCTCTTTTGTTCAAAAAATGGCAAGCAGGAAGATGAGGTTTCCACAGCAATTTATTGTTCATTATTTTAACGTTTTCAATAAGACTGTTCACATATTGAGATATCTTCAAACACTATCGCCAAAAAACTTGTTGCTTTTTAAAAAATAACATTGATGAACCAGTGGAAGCAATTTCCCTTCTTGGTGAAAACTGTGGGTGTCGGTGGCACCTTCAATGAAAGTCCCATTGACAAATATTCTTGGCACAGTGCTCTTGCCAATCAATCATCTTGTCAAGTGTGTCCTGAAACTGGCTTCCATATTCAAGCATGTCAATTCCACCGCTTTGTAGTTCACCTTTGCCATGTTACAGTAGGAACAAGATGTTTTTGAATAAATCACCACACAGTCATCAGAAATGGTTTCTCAAGAGGCTGCTGCTGAACCCGTCCCGCGCAGCCCGCACTGCCCCAGACCCAGCCACTCTGCAGGCAGGACACGCAGGAGAAGTGGACCCCAAAGAGGGCCTGCAGCCGGTCACCCAGGCTGATGTTGGCCAGGAGGAGGTGGGTGAGCGAGCGGAGCCTGCCACACCTGTAGTAGAGGGCGAGTGCCAGCAGGTTGCGGCCAATACCCAGCAGCGTGATGGAGCCCAGCAGCAGTGCCAAGTGCTTGGGCTGAAGAACAGGGGCCTGGCCCGGCTCAGCCCAGTGGTTCAGTGGTTGGACATTGACCTGAACCAGGAGGCCACGGTTCGATTCTGTCAGGGCACATGCGAGGGTTGCAGGCTTGATCCCCAGTGTGGGGCACGGGAGGCAGCGGATCAATGATTCCACATCTCTTAAGCTTCTTTAGTAAGTTGATAATCTTGCCTTCTTGCTCCATTTTCTCATACAACTGTACAATCTGGTTCTACTCTCTCACCTCTGTGGGCCAGTACCCTTGAAACCTACCAAACAACGGCGACACTTCCAAAGCCTCCTCGCTGGGCTGGACCTTTTCTATTTTTTTTTATTGAGATTACCTTTCCTACTTTTCTTCACTCACTCAACAGGCACTATAGATTTTTTTCCTTGCCTCTGTCCCCTTTATTCTCCATCATCCATTTTGTTCAGAGTATGTAGCCTTTTTTTACATATATATATTTTTATTGATTTCAGAAAGGGAGGGAGAGATAGAAACATCAATGAGAGAATTATTGATCGCCTGCCTCCTGCATGCCACCTACTGGGGATTGAGCCCGAACCCCAGGCATGTGCCCTTGACTGGAATTGAACCCAGGACCCTTCAGTCTGCAGGCCGAGGCTCTATCCACCAAGCCAAATTGGCCAGGACTAGCCATGGGTTTTTAAAATTGCTTCCTTACTAGTCTATATTTCTAGGCTCTTATTTGATACATTCTGAAAACTCTCTTTTAGATCAATTTTCCTAAAATGAAACTTCACTTCCCACCTCTGCTTGTAAGATAAAAGTCTACCTTTTTCAGCCTGGCAAATCCAGGCCTTTCTCCATGGACTTAGCTACCATTCTTATGCAAGGAACAAAGCTCTGTGTGTCTTTAATTTCAGTAAATGACTTACTTATTACATATTCAGTAAAACTGTTTATGGATCACCTCCCTCACCACACTGATCTGTTTGGAATGCCTTCTCATACCAATCTTTGCTTGTTGAATTCTTTCCCATTTTTAATGCCTAGAAAATGCCACCCTTGCTGGGAGGTCTTGCCAAGTTGTCCCATATGAGATCTATTTGTCCCTTCTCTAAACACTGTTTACTTCTAAAGGCTTTGACACATAATCCTTGGTGTGCAGTTGTCTTTTTTTGCATCTTATTTTCTCCACATAATAAGAATCTCAGCTTTTTGAAGCAGATACTGAGCTATATATGGGGTGTTCCCCCAAAATGTATACGTAGTTAACTGAATAGCTCAATTGATGTCTCTTTTCTTTTATGATTTAACCCACTGGGAATTACTAATTATTAAAAGTGCACATATATTTTTAGGATATCCTGAATTTTAATGATCATAAAAATACATTGATTATTTTTTATTTATTTAAGAAAACTCACTATCTGCCCTGGCTGTTGTTATTCAGTGGTTGGAGGAACACCCATATCCAAAGGGTCTGGGTTCAATTTCTGGTTAAGGACAGGTATCTGGGTTGTAGGTTTGATCCCCAGCCCTGGTCAAGTGTTTGTGGGAGACAACCAGTCGATGTGTCTCTCTCACATAGATGTTTTTTCTCTCTCTGTCTCTCTACAAATCAATGGAAAAAATATCCTCTGGATTAAAAAGAAAGAAAGAAAGAAAGAAACACACTATAAATTACAATCCTTTCCTTGTGATTAAACTGAAAAAAGCAGAATCATGTTTTATAACATCCTAGTCTATTTTCACTTTCAAAACTGGAAATTTATAGTGATATGCTGATTATAAATCTGCATTATTATGTTAAAAAATGAAAACAAACACACACACAAAAATAAAAAAACAACATGAGAAAGGAGCCTAGAGATTATATTTATTTATTTGATTTTTTACAGAGAGAAAGGGAGAGGGATATAGTTAGAACATCGATGAGAGACATCCATCAGCTGCCTCCTACTGGGGATGTGCCCCCAACCAAGGTACATGCCCTTGATCGGAATCGAACCTGGAACCTTTCAGTCTGCAGGTGGAGGCTCTATCCACTGAGCCAAACCGGTTTTGGCGAGCCTAGAGATTCTTGTCTCAGGGTAGCACAGAAAACTCCCAGCGTAAAGGCAGTGTTTCACTGTACACAAGTCCCAAGTTCCCACAGCTCAGATGGGAAAAGGTAGGAGTAGGAACAGGGCTGCTTATCCATCCACTAAATGTGGAAAAGAGATGCCCTGATGCTCTGCATCATTACCGGTCTTGACTTACACCTCTTGTGCAAATGGAAAAGAAGCTGGCATTTGCTAAGTGCATGACCCTCTAGGGACTTGTAGGCATGTGCTATGAAGAAACTTACAAAACTATTATCCTAACATTTATGATTACCGTGGTAGTTGGTGATTTTAATTGGGAACCAGAGTTAAGAAATAGTCATTAAAAATAAGAACTACCATTTAAATGTCTATAAACTCAAATTTGAAATTTACTCATTTGAAAGAAGTTTTAACCAGATCATATCAACTCCTATTCCTGTGAAGAATCAGCTGCCACATCAAACTGCAGGAACCTTGGAGACTGAGACCACTTTGCTAAGCCCCTTTCCAACTAGCACAGAGCTAGGCATTTACTCCTAACTGAAATCTTACATTTTTACATTTTGTATCTAAAGGCTTTTTATTGAGTATCTATCTTTGGCCAGGGCACAGTGCTCAGTACTGAAATTTACCCATGAAATGCTGATTTTTAAACAAAACCCCAGTAATTATGACATGATATAATGAGACAATGAAAAAAACCTCAGGTTTAGGGAATGACTAAACAGTTACAAACACCTTGTGTTAGCCCTGTGTTGGCAATATCTTTCATATTCAACCCAGCAACCTGCAGGCAAGGGTGAAGAGTTGTTAGCTTTGCTCATCACAGAGCTCGGCTGCTCAGGGGAGGCACTCCGTTCCAAGTCGAAGACAAAGCCTGACATGGCCCCATGAACAGGCTTTAGATCAGATATGGGAATGCACTGAGTCATCAATATATGGAAGGTGGATAGAATAAAATGGAGAAGAGGTTCTAGAAGGAGGGCAGTTAGTAAGAGACGCACCTGAGGAGAAAATGCGTGGTGCTCTTGGGCTCAGAGAGTGCCTGTGTGCTGTCTTCTCAGGGGAGGCTTCGGCAGTTGTTTTGAGCTTAGAGCTTCCCTTGTTACTCTGACTCCCTCGGAATCCCTGCTGGACTCAGTCCTCCAAGGATAAGAGGGTTGAAGTCTCTGAAGTGCATTTGCATCTCATCAGTGATGGCAATATTTGGTCACCAGTTTGTCATACTATTGAGTCCAACCTCTCGCCTATCCTGGTCAAGTGGACATAATTCCAGGAATTTAGATCTAAGGTTCCTCCCTGCATCTCCTAACTGCGTGGACATTGGAGTCGGTCACTGTGAGGACAGTGTGTCATTGCTTCCCGTTATATACTGTGCTCCTGGCTTCCCATGTGGCCAGGCTCCTGGCTGAAGGAACTCGGTGTGTGTGTGTGTGTGTGTGTGTCAGGGCATGACTCCTTTGGGCTTCTGATAAGGATGCTCAGGCTGGCTGCTGGCCATGTCCTTCAAACAAAGGGCATTGCTCTTCTTGAGGATGACTTCTTTTACCTTCCTTCCTTCCTTTTTAAAAATGTGGTTTATTAATTTTAGAGATGGCAGAAGAAAGAATATATTAGAAACATTGATGTGAGAGAAAAACAATGATTGGCTGCCTCCTGCAACCCCCTACAGAGGATCAAGCCCACAACTCGGGCATGTGCTCTGACTGGGAATTAAATCAGTGACCTCTTTTTTGTTTTGTTAATCTTCAGTAAGGATATTTTTTCCATTGATTTTTAGAGAGTGGTGGAAGGGAGTAAGTGTGTGTGTGTGTGTGTGTGTGTGTGTGTGTGTGTGTATGTGTATGAGGGGGGATGCAGAGTAGAAGAAGGAGAAAGAGAGGGAGAAAGAGAGAGAGAGAGAGAGAGAGAGATATTGATGTGAGGCATATTGATTTGTTGCCTCCCAACCAAGGCTGGGGGGTGGAACCTGCAACCCAGGTACGTGCCCTTGATTGAGAATGAACCTGAGACCTTTTGGTGTGCAGGCTGATGCTCTAACCACTGGGAAAAACTGACCAGGCAGACCTTTTTCTTAATTTTTTTTTTCTATTACCATCTCTATATAAAAAAGCCTAAGTGACTGAACGACTGAACAATCAGTTGACTGGTCACTATGTCACGCACTGACCACCAGTGGACAGACACTCAACACACAGGATTGGGCTCCCTTCTGTCTGGATTGGGCCTGCAGGGATCGGGCTCCCTCCTGTCTGGATCAGGCCTGTGGGGATCGGTTTCAAACTGGCTCTCCAACATGCTCTGAGAGGTCCCAGATTGCAAGAGGGTGCAGGCCAGCCTGAGGGCCCTCACGGTGCACAAATCTGTGCACTGGGCCTCTAGTTGACATATATTATTATATTAGATTCAGGTGTACAACATTGTGATTGAACATTTATATAACTTACGAAGTGATCAACCCATAAGTACTCAGCTGACACCTCACATCTATATATTTAAAAGCCTAAGTGACCAAACGACAGTCCCTATGAAGCGTACTGACCAGCAAGGGGCAGATGCTCAACACAGGAGTTGCTCTCTGGTGGTCAGTGTGCTCCCACAGCCAAGCTCCCGCAGCTGGCCAACCTCCTGCAGTCCCCCACTCCTGGCCAGCTGGCCCTGATCACCAGGCTGAGGGACCCCAACCATGCACAATTTGTGTGTGCGGGCCTCTAGTACTTATTCTAATAGCGTGGACTTACATTCCCTATGCTGTACTTTACATCCCTGTGACTGTTTTTATAACTGGAAATTGTACATCTTAATCCCTCCCTGAAGAGGACTTCTTTGCTTAACTTTCCTCCCTGTCCTATCAGGCCCAGAAATGGTATTGGCTTTTGTCACCAGCTTTCGGTTACTGCACTATTCTCTTGTGAGGTCTCTTACATACCTCCCACACCTTTGGAAATAATCTGCTTATTAAGTCCTCCTCAAATTATCCTAATTTTAGTGTGTCATATGTTTCTCTGTTGGGACTGATACTGAGGCAAAAATAAAGCAGAGTTCTCTGTTTTGCTCCTAGGAGCCAATACGAAGAGAGCAGCACACACCATATTTTCATCATAGCATCAGACTCTTAGAGCACCAAATTGAAAAGTTGTTTTATTTATCCCCAAAGAGAGCGGTATTCTTTCCTAATGCTCTGTCCTACATCATTCCTAGTTTGGGAATGGAAAAAAAGTAGAACTGAGTGGGGACAGCGATTGGAGGTCCATGACCATTGCTTTCATTGCATGAATTTTCTTCAAGCAAAATAAAGATACAAAACAGAAACCCAAAGTTAATATAAATGTTTAGACTTTCTGTTGTTTAGAATTATCCATCCCACAGTCACCCTCAAATACTATAAACAAGCACAGAGGGCAAGGAGGGGTTTTCTTCTCACAGATTTCACATCTCGAGCCTAGAGAAGAAGATCACAAAGCACACCAGAGATGTCTTTGTCTGTCACATGATCATTCTTTCAGACCACAGAGAATTTTTGCATGAACATACCTGGCATCCTTTACTCGTTCATTAGCTTGATAATAACCAGCAATCACATAGCTATTATCTTTGCACCATGAATCAATCTGAAAGAGGAACAAAAATGGGGAAGAAAAGATAAATAATTTCCCCTTATGTATCAAATCTTAATAAACACAGGAGACTTCTCCCTTCCAAATGCTGAAACAAGATACCATATAAACCTGTATCCTTCTCCCTAGAAGGGCTACAATAAATGAAATGGATGTTCACAGAAAAAAAGGTCTTTCCGATCTGCTTTCCACAGGCCAGAGAGAGCACAGAAGAGCACAGGCCCCTCACTCTCATTGAGGTGGTATGTCTTCCCATTAATGACCAGAAGGGGTGGGCTAGACATGAGGAATGCAAGTCCCTTTGGAAGGCCCCAATGTTGAGACATATTACACAGGTGCGATGCTGTGGGGAGGTAGGGTAGAGGAAACCATCTTTACCCACCTTTCCTTACAATATGAAGAACTGAGTCATTCTGGGGCGTGAAAAATACTTGAGATCATTTAAATCAATGATTCACAGATAAGTAATCTAAAGCTCAGAAATTCTGAGTTTGCGTAACCAGGTAGGGCATCTAAATCTCTTTTGAAACCAAACTTTTTTGTACTATACTTCAGTATTCCTAGCAACATACCATGAAAAACACTTCATACTGGAATGTGGGGTAAACAGGTACACATGCACAGTGGGCAGATGCAGGCAGGAATGCCCCCATGCGGGTGCACACACATACTCAATTACATGTGGCATGCTTTTAAATGGGAACATGGTGGCTGGTTTTGAAAGTTATTTTGTTCATTTTTAATGTCACTATTCTGTCATCAGATTTAGCTTCCTGCAGGTCTAATGCTATTATTAAAAACAAAAGGTCATCCTGTTTTGCCATAATGGATTTTAATAATATAATACAATGAATTCTATTCTCAGTCTGAAGAAAAAAAATTGATTCTTGCTTTTTTCACAGCAAATTAACTGGTTAAATGTTTTTCTTTTTCATTTTTTTGTTTAATATAGTCGTATGGCTCTTTTTCTTGAATTCTGGTTTGGACCTCGGTCTCCTTTATGACTAAAAGCAGACATTACAAGATGGTTACAGTTCAAGGTTCCCTGGCTAACAGGAGGATTAGAATAATTCTGGCCTCCTAAGAGCTCATGAATTACCATATTGGGTCAAAACCAAGGCTTATTGAACCAATTAGATATTTTGGCTATCCATCCAAAAGATTAGGGCTGTGTTTCCAAAATATTTATAATGGCTCTTTCACTGCAACTTTGCTGGAAATTACTCCAAAATTACCTATGCAGTATTTTGTCCTTTTATCCTTTAAAGGAATGGGTTCTAGAAACTTTCCATTGCTGCTTATAGCAGCAATGTCTTTCATTAACACACACACACACACACACACACACACACACACACACACACACCTCTACGTAGTACCAAAGGGTATAGTCTAGCTTTAAAATGTGGTACCTGACCCCCTTTCCTGCACTCAGACCCATTATATTAGTCACCCCTTTAATGTAGCCTTCCCAGCCTTTGCTTCTAATAAAACTCACCCTCCTGAGTGTGTCCTCACTCAAAGTGACCTTTATCTCTGCCCACTTTGGTGTCCCTCTCCCTGCCCTCGGTATGGGTTTGTTCTTATATCCCAAGTAAGAACTAATAATGTGTTCCAAGTTTGGCTACTGTCTTAGTTTCCTATTGCCCTTGTAACAAGTTACACAAGCTTAGAGGATTAACACAGCACAGACTTAATTATTTTACCAGTGACCCAGTGCACAAAATTCATGGACATTAAAAGGGGATTAATTAAATAAAATAATTTAATATTGCTGTCTGCCTTTTCTCTATAATAGAAGTATCAGAGATTAAAATTAGTAAAATGTATAAGAAAACCTTCCTCCTGTCAGAGTCTAGGGCACACCATGGGACCCAGTGTCAAGTCCCCAACCACCCACGTGCACCTCAAAATTGCATGAGACCCAGACCCAGTTACCCCCCGCCCCAAATGGGCTAGATCCAGACCCGGCCAGTCCCACCCTTGTCAAGCCCTCCTGGGCAGGGGGTGTAGCCTCATATCCTCTGGCCTGGTGCCAGGATGGGGGGCGTGGCCTGAGGTCTCCCAGCCCAGACTGGGGTAGGGGGCGTGCCTTGAGGTCTTTCATCAAGACCTATCAGGTGGGGAAATGGCCTGAGATCCCCTGTCAAGCTCTGCTGTGTGGGGGGCACTGCCTGAGGTCCCCCATCAAATCCCGATGGGTTGGGGGCATGGCCTCAGGTCCCGTCAAGCCCTGCCACGTGGAGGACACAGCCTCAGGTCCCCTGTCAAGCTCCATGGGGGTGAGGTGGGAGAGGGTGTAGCCTCAGGTCCCTGTTGATTGCTCCTTAAGGGTCTTTATGGGAACTTGGCCTTAGCTGTGGAGTGATGGTCAATTAGCATATTCCCTCTTTATTAGATAGGATAGGTCAGAAGTCTACAATGGCTCTACAGGAGAATGCTATCCTTTTCTAGCATCTCAAGGTCATCCACATTCCTTAGCTAGTGGCTGCATCACTGTGACCTCTGCTTCTGTCATCACATCTTTGAGTGAATTTTTGCTCCCCTCTTTTAAGAAACCTTACACTAGATCCATCAAATAATCCAGGATAATCTCCCAATCTCAAAACCTGTAATCTTCTTCTGCCAAATAACATTCATAGGTCCAGGATGTGGACATTTTGGCAGGATATTTTTGGGCTGCTCACAGCTACTTTTAAAAAATATATATTTTAAAAATTATTTTAGAGAGAAGAAGAGAGAAGAAAAGAGAGATAGATACATTGATGGGAGAGAAACATTGATTGGCTGCATCCTACATGGTCCCTACTGGGGGATCAAGCCAGCAACCCAGGCCTGTTGCTCTGACCAGGAATTGAACTAGTGATCTCTCGGTGCATGGGATGATGCTCAATCCATGAGTCACACCAGCTAGTTTTAATATAAGGATAAGACAATTACTTGCTGCTGGTGATGTCCTGACCATCCCCAGCAGCAGTTTTTAGTGAGCAGTCTAAGCTGCTATTAGATCCCTTTCTTGGGTTGAAGGCAAAGGTACAGGACTCCTCAGCAAACACTACACACCTTGACTTACACTTTATCTGACAAGGGCAAATTCCTGTATAAAGAACCTCAAGAGCCTAGCCAAATTCCAGCATAAAAATCATGTCATGACCTTGAACTTCTAGTGGAACTCTCTGAGTAGGCTACCTTAAAAGTGAACCTGGTCACAAAACTCAGCTTGGTTTTAAAATCTTTAAATGATTTAAATAACCAAGTTAACTGTATGCAGCTGTCCAGATATAGACACAACTGGCCACCAATTGAGGAATGGAGAACACGAAAGTAAGACATGCAGGACTAAGGCCTTCCGTCAGGCACCAGAGCCCACAGAGGCAGGGTAAACAAGTTTTTCCCCCTTTTTAAAATCCTTACCTGTGCACATGCTTAGGGAGAGGAAAGAAGGGGGAGGGGAAGAGAGAGGGGAAAGAGGGAGAGAGGCAGAGGGGAGGGG
>PVJN01028508.1:0-27161 GCA_004026805.1 Lasiurus borealis
ATTGGGTTGTTTATCTTCTTTTTGTGAAATTGTATGAGTTTCCTGTAAATGTTGGAGATTAAACACTTATCATTGAGATCATTGGCAAATATGTTCTCCCATGCAGTGGGCTTTCTTGTTGTTTTGTTGATGGTTTCATTTACTGTGCAAAAGCTTTTTATTTTAAAGTAGTCCCATTTGTTTATTTTCTCTTTAGTTTCTATTGCCCAAGGAGCTGTGTCGGAGATTTTGCTGCCTATGGATTCCTCTAGTATTTTTATGATTTCCTGCCTTGTGTTTAAGACCTTTATCCATTTTGAGTTTATTTTTGTGTATGGTGTAAGTTGGTGGTCTAGTTTCATATTTTTGCATGTTCTGTCCAATTTTCCCAACACCATTTGTTGAAGAGACTGTCTTTACTCCATTGTATGTTCATGCCTCCTTTGTCAAATATTAATTGAGCATAGTGGTTTGGGTTAATTTCTGGGTTCTCTATCCTATTCCATTGATCTATGTGTCTGTTCTTACGCCAGTACCAGGCAGTTTTGAGAACAGTGTCTTTGTAATTCAGCTTGAAATCTGGCATTGAGATCCCACCTATTTTGTTCTTCTTTCTAAGGACTGCTGCAGCTATTCGAGGTCTTTTTTTATTCCAAATGAATTTTTGGAAAGTTTGTTCTACGTCTGTGAAGTATGTCTTTTGTATTTTCATGGGGATTGTGTTGAATTTATAAATTGCTTTGGGTAGAATGGACATTTTGATGATAATGATTCTCCCAATCCATGAACATGGTATGTTCTTCCATCTGTTTATGTCTTCCTCTATCTCTTCTTTTAGAGTTCTGTAGTTTTCTGCATATAGGTCTTTTACCTCCTTAGTTAAGTTTATTCCTAGGTATCTTAATTTTTTTGGTGCAATGGTAAATAGGATTGCTGTTTTAGTCTCTCTTTCTGTAAGTTCATTGTTGCTATATAGAAATGCCAAAGATTTCTTGGTGTTAATTTTGTATTCTGCTACATTGCTGAATTCATTTATTAAATATAATAATTTTTTGATGGAGTGTTTAGGGTTTTCTATGTACAGTATCTGCAAATAAGGACAGTTTTACTTATTCTTTTCCTATTTGGATGCCTTTTATTTCTTTTTCTTATCTGATAGAAATGGCTAATACTTCTAGCACTATGTTAAATAGAAGTGGTGAGAGTGGGCATCCCTGTCTTGTTCCTATTATTAAGGAAAATGGTTTTAATTTTTGCCCATTGAATATGATGTTGGCTGTGGTTTTGTCATATATGGCTTTTATTATGTTGAGGTATGATCCTTCTATTCCTACTTTGCTGAGAGTTTTTATTAAGAAAGTGTGTTGGATTTTGTCAAATGCTTTTTATGCATCAATTGATATGACTATGTGATTTTCTTCTCTCAATTTGTTTATGTGATGCATCACATTTACTGATTTGTGGATATTGTACCATCCTTGCATCCCTGGGATAAATCCTAATTGGTCATGGTGTATGATCTTTCTGACGTACTGCTGGATTTGATTTGCTAGTTTTTTATTGAGGATTTTGGCAGCTATGTTCATGAGAGATATTGGTCTGTAATTCTCTTCCATTGTGTTATCTTTATCAGGTTTTGGTATTAGGGTGATGCTGGCTCCATAGAAGGAGTTTGGAAGTGTTCCTTCCTCTTAAATTTTCTGGAATGTTCTGAGAAGAATGGGTTTTACTTCTTCTATGAATGTTTGGTAAAATTCCCCTGTGAAGCCATCTTGCTCTGGCTTTTGTTTGCTGGAAGCTTTTTGATGACTGCTTCAATTTCTTCCTTAGTATCGGTGTGTTGAGGTTTTTAGAATCTTCCTGTGTGAGTTTTGGGAGGTTGTGTTTTCTAGGAATCTGTCCATTTCCTCTAGATTGTGAAATTTGTTAGAATAGAGTTGTTCATAATAGTTTTTAACAATCCTTTGTATTTGTGTGGGGTCTGTAGTTATTTCCCCTCTCTCATTTCTGATTTTATTTATTTTGGTCCTCTCTCTTTGCTTCTTGATGAGTCTGGCTAGGGGTTCCTCAATCTTGTTTATTCTTTCAGAGAACCAGCTCTTTGTTTTGTTGATTTTTTTGTATCTTTTTTTGGTCTCTATGTCATTCATTTCTGCTTTGATCTTCATTATTTCCTTCTTTCTGCTCACAGTCGGCTGTTCTTGTTGCTCTCTTTCTAATTCTTTGAGTTGTTGAGTTAGGTGATTCATTACCATTTTTTTCTTGTTTTTTGAGGTAGGCCTGTATAGCTATAAACTTTCCTCTTAACACTGCTTTTATTGTATCCCATAGTATTTGTGTTGTGTTTTTATTGTCATTAGTCTCCAGAAAATTTTTAATTTCTTATTTTATCTCATTTATAACCCAATCATTGTTTAATAACATGCTAATCAACTTCCAAGTGTTTGAATTTTTTGGAATGCTTTTATTATAGTTTATTTCTAATCTTATGCCATTGTGGTCTGAGAAAATGCTTGATATGACTTCAATTTTTTTGAATTTGGGGGGACTTTGCTTATGACCCAATATGTGGTCTATATTTGAGAATGTCCCATGTGCACTTGAGAAGAATGTGTATTCTGTAGCTTTGGGGTGAAATGCTCTGAAGATGTCAATTAGGTCCATCTGATCTAGTGAGTTATTATAATTGCGATTTCTTTGCTGATTTTTTTGTCTAGAGAATTTGTCCAGAGATGTCAGTGGTGTATTAAAATCCCCTACTATGATTGTATTGCTGTCAATTTCTCCCTTGATATCCTCCAGGAGATTTTTTATGTATTTAGGGGCTCCTGTATTAGGTGTGTATATGTTTACCAGAGTTATATCTTCCTGATGAATTGCTCCTTTTCATATTATGTAGTGGCCTTCCTTATCTCTTGTTATAGCCTTTACTTTGAGGTCTATTTTATCAGATATAAGTATTGCTACCCCAGCTTTTTTCTCATTTCTATTTGCCTGAAAAATATTTTTCCATCCCTTCACTCTCAGTCTGTGTGAATCCTTTCCTCTGAAGTGTGTCTCTTGTAGACAGCAAATGTATGGGTCCTGTTTTCTTAACCATTCAGCTAACCTATGTCTTTAGATTGGTGCATTTAACCCATTTATGTTTAATGATATTATTGACAAGTGTTTGTTAATGTATTGTAGTTTCCTACTTGAGCTATTTGGGTTCTCTTGATGTAGATCTGCAATCTTGAGCAGCAAAATTGTGGTGTCTAGAAGTCGGCAGCTGTGGAGAGGAGTGTTCCTATTTTTGCTGTTTTGCATCCTTAATTGAGATCACGTGTGTCCAGCGGGGATACACAGTGGCACCAAGGACCCATCTGTCTGGGTGATGTGTTTCAGGGGCCTACACCTAGGAGAGGTGTGGCTGTGGTGTCCAGAGTTAAAAAAAATCACACCCATGAGGGCTCCCAGTGGCTCCCAGGCACTTTTTAAGGGTTGGACCACTAGAAACGTGCTGCTGAAAACCCGCCTTAGGTGGTGGCCTCGAGGACACACCAAAAACACCAGTGACTAGGGAGCTCCACAAACCAGAGAGAAGGATATGCCACAGACTGGGCTACCAGAACACACAAACACAGGGTCTAGGGGACCACAGACAGGGCTGCTCTGATGCGCAAACGCAGGGATTAGGGTGTCAGAAAGCTGGCATGAAGGCCCACGGCGGACATGCGCAGGGACGCGGAAATGTGTTGACCCAGGAGTTCTGTGGGCGGGGTTTGGGGGCGGACCTAGTGTGTAACCGCAGCTGAACCCACAGCAGGGGTGATCCCAACACACAAACAAAGGGACTAAGGTGTCCAGAAACCGGTGCAAATGGTGAGATTGCAAGCAGGGACCCCTGTGTGGCCACTGCTGCAGCCCCACAGATGTTGCTGAGAAGGGGGAGGTTGCACTCACTACTTTGGAGGTGGAGATCCCCTAGTCCGTGGGTCTGCAGGGTCCACGGGGATGCTGGGTCCATGGGTCTGTGGGACTCTGCCTGGAGTTGCTGTTGGGTTGCAGGGCAACTCCAATGCCGTCTAGCTGGCGGTGTTGGTGAGTTCCCAAAGAAAGGCCCTGTTTCCCTTTAAGATGGCGTGGGCTCTGTGCCGAGTTCCACAATCCGGGGAGTAGAACCCGCGAGGGTAGTCTCTCTCCTTCTGAGAAAGCCTGGACTGCCAGCTCCCGCTGCTCCCATGATATTCCTGTAGTAAGAAACTCTTAAAGATTAGATTATTATTTTTTTTTCTTATCATTCACTTAACTCATTTTCCATGGAATGAAATTTTAAGTGAAAATGAATTAAATTGGTTATTAGTATTTTTCTAGAAATATAGAAAAAGAGGAAAAATAAAGAGGAGAAACCTTCCTTGAATTATTTGAAGATAGAGAACTTTATGTTCATATCTGATATAAAAGTAGCTTATTTTCATATAATGCACTGGTTCTAAATTTTTCTAATGGCAAAATGAGGGAGATGTATATTTAATCTGTAAAGCTATTAAAATTCAACTCATAGGAATTAAAGTGGAACATTTCTTTATACTCTACATGTATTAAAATAAATATAAGGAAATGTTATGAACAGTCCTATGCCAATAAGACAAATTAGATGAAATCAATATGTTTCTAGACAGAAATTTCCAATATTAAATCAAGAACAAATAGGATATATAAGTAGAGTTATACAAAGTAATAAAATTGAAATAATAATTAAAGTTCTTCCCCAAAAAAGAAATTTTGATCATCCTATCAAACATTTAAGGCAGAAAGGGTAACCCAACCCTGCACAAAACTTTCCAACTCATTTTATTAGGCCAAGATTACCTAAGGTGGGGGCTGAGAAAGGGTTTTAAAGCAGTTGGAGGCAATCAGGCAGGCAGGGGATGGCAGTTGAAGGTGAGAACAGGCCCAAAGGGGATGGCAGTTAGAGGTAATCAGGCTGACAGAGGAGGGCAGTTAGGGGGGATCAGGCAGGCAGGTGAGTGGTTAGGAACTAGTGGTCCTAGATAGCGAGAGGGATGTCCGATTGCCGATCCCACTGGGATTGGGCCTCAACTGGCAGTCTGACATCACCCAAAGGGACCCCAATTAGAGAGAGAGCAGGCTGGGCTGAGGAAACCCTCCCCCTTGCATGAATTTCATGCACCAAGCCACTAGTTAATCCAATAATAAAAATTCCAGAATCTTATTTTTAATAAAGCAAGACAAAGTTGAATTATTCATGCCAATCCATTTTGTTTTTCAAGGATGAGATCAAAACATTGGATGATTAAAATAAATAAAAATATTTCCTATTCAAAATTAAATAAAAGCATTACAGTCTTTCAGGATAGATACTTAGATTTGACATTTCTAAGTGACCTACTTTTAACTAGTTATAATTATTCTCAATCACCTTTTAATTCAATTTGTGAAATAAAGGCTTTGCTTTTTAAATTAGGCATGATCTGCATTCTATTAAAGATTAAAAGCAATGTCCATGGCTCAGTTATTCTTCCCTAAAGCAAACTCTTTTTGGGACTCAATGCTTATCTTAGTTAAAATGCACATTTTAATAAATTAATTTCAGGCTTGAAAGATGAGAGGCATACATATATATCCAATATGGTTACAGCAATAAAAAGAATGCAACTTTTATTTTAAAAGTCTAAATGTCACATTTTGGAAACTCCTTTGAGATAGTATAAGTTAGACCCAAATTTTAAATGAAATCTATACAGAAAGAAGTACAAAATACAGATCCAGTGTGTGTGGTTGATGCAATTAGAATGCTAATAGGAAATGCTTCAGTTAACAAAAGGCAAGAGTTCACATCAAAATTCAATTCAGGCACTGAGAACAATAAAGGTTTTAAAAAGATTTTTAAGAAATAACCTCTATTTTCTTGCTCAAATGTGTTTAATTCTAAAGTAGTTACATTTTTATACTTATAAAAATTAAGGCTATTTGATGGCATATCATTTTGTTTTGTTTTGTCTTTTTTAATCAAGTCTACTATGTGAATAGATAATGGTCTCTGAAGAGCCACATGTTCTCTTTGGAGTATAATCCAATGTTCTTTGGGGTTTGCTTTGGTGTTATTTTTACTTCTTGAAAATCAGGATATTAAGTTTATACTCTCAAAGCTATACCTTTCTTCTCATAAAATGAAGATTATATTTAGCCAGGTATCAATATAATTATTTTGAAGGTGTATAATAAACATTATGAAACAATACAATCTAATACATGTAGTAAATAGATGATGTAAACTTCCAAAAAGTGTAGTTAAATGAAATACTGATAAATAACTTTATAACAGAAACCTTACAATGTATAGCCGTTAAAACACATTAAAAATAAGATCAAGTAGCATATTTACCTGTCAAGATTTCACTAATAGTTTTTCAAATGAATTATCCTAAAGGATGATGGCTGTGTTGATTATAAAAGAGCACAATTCAATACAAATTAAAAGAATAATTATATGTGCTGCTATTTTACTTAATTCATTACTGAACAAAGAAAATTCAAAAATGAATCTCAGAATTCACTTATTTAATTTCCAAGTAGATATTTAAACAGGTTTTTCTTTTTTTAAATAATGATTCATTTTTAACATATTTTTATTGATTTCAGAGAGGAAGGGAGAGGGAGAAAGAGATAGAAACATCAGTGATGAGAGAGAATCATTGATCTACCCCACACTGGGGATTGAGCCTGCAACCCAGGCATATGCCCTGACTGGGAATAAACTGTGACCTCTAGGTTCATAGGTCAATGCTCAACCACTGAGCAACACCAGCCAGGCTGAATAGGTTTCCCCTAAAATTCATATGTGTGTATTTCGTTTTGATTTCCAGTAAAACAATCTTCATATACAAAAATATTTTTATGTTCTTGGCAAGTCTTAGAATTTTACTTAAATTTCTTAAGGAGTTCTAGTTGTGTCTTTCATTTTTTAGTATAATATATAATTTTTGATGCACTCAGATTTTCTCTTAAATGCTTTTAAGGATATATAAAGTTATTGGAGAAAATTTCAAGTTACTGGAGCCTTTCTTATTCATTCAGCTTCCATGCCCCTATGTGGAAGCTTGCTAGTAAAATAGTGACTTCTAATATAATCCATACTTAAGACTATCTTTTAAAAATTGAAAGGCATAAGAAAGAAATGTTCATCCTTTAACTTTTGGGAGTCATTGAAATATTTAAATTCAAACATCATTTTGCAGGTGATTCACTACTTGATTAATTGGTTTATATGTAATATTTTTCTACTTATAGTTAAGCATTTAGTTATCTTTGTGTATCAAATGCTTATTTAGTTCCCATTTACTTTTTTAAAAAAAAACAGAAATTGCAAAAAAGGACAGTGCTCTAAAATAATTTCACTTAAATAGGAGAATACTAAAAAGAGAGTTGTGAATTTTTAGGAAATCCTTTATTAAGGACAGAGTGTAATCTCCAAAAGTAATAACGAAAGCTCAGGTCACACATCTAACAAAAAATATTTTATTCATGTGATCTTAGACTTGATATTGCTTTTCTAAACAGAGTTTATTCTAGGACAGCAATTTTCACAGGTGTGTTGAAAGAAATTTAAAAATATTCAATATCTGACTATTTACTCAGAAACACTAACCTCTCTTCCCTTAGATTGTCAAATAAATAAATGACAACAGCTAACATAGTAATAGCTATCCAGTGTGAATGCTCTGTCATGAACTATAAATATTATAGGTCAGTGATGTTCAATCTTTTTCATCTAATGGCAAATATAAACTAATTCCTACAATTCTACAACATACCGAAAAGAAAATGTTTTGCATATCTGACAAAAAAAGGAGGTATAATTTTGATTCACAGAGCAGGGTTAGAAAGGTTAACATAAGACACATCTGTGAGAAGCTGGTGGTCAACCCAGAGGTCAGTAGTCATCAGAAATTGGGCTCCCAGAGAGTTGAAGATGACTGCCAATAGGAAGGTAGACTGCAAGAGAGTGTGTGAATTAGAGAATGAAAGGAGAGTGTGTGGTCACACAGGGAGTGTTTATTTGTGAGTTGAGGGACAGTTATACTCCAAGGGACTGTTGGGGATTGCTAGATTGGATTCCCCTGACCAGGCAGCCTCCACTGCTGCTGAAATCCCTCCCAGAGCAACTGTCTCTGATGTGGAGAAAACATCATCTTAAAGGAAGAGTGGCTATTATAGGAAGTTTAAAAATCCTGGGCATCTACAACAATACCACCCAGGGAA
The DNA here is from genome assembly GCA_004026805.1 of Lasiurus borealis. NCBI lineage: Eukaryota > Metazoa > Chordata > Mammalia > Chiroptera > Vespertilionidae > Lasiurus > Lasiurus borealis. The sequence goes on from PVJN01028508.1 coordinate 8,245, forward strand.
CAGCTGTGAACCCAGGAACACTGGACTCCAAGAAGTACGAATATGAGGACTCAGAGGAACTCTGAACCTTCTCACAGAAAAGTCAGATTTCACCTAGGAAAAGGAGAGAGAACACTACATAACCCAACACTTGGAGAAGAAAGGTCAGGGGAGACAAAGAAACAGCCCACATATGAAAAAAAGCAGGCATCACCAGAAAAAGAAGTAAGCCAAATGGAAGCAAGCAACCTATCAGAGAAAGAATTCAAAGAAATGGTCATAAGGTGGATGAAAAAAATGAAGACAAATTCCACAATATGAGTAAAAACCAAGAGGAAATGAAGTAAAAGAAATAAAAAGTAAAAGCACCAAAAGAAATAAAAAATGACATTGCTGCTGTAAAGAACTCAATAGAAAGCATCAAGAGTAGGCTAGAAGAAGCAGAGTACCAAATCAGTAAACTCAAAGATAAGGTAAGGAAAAAATACCCAAATAGAGCAGCTTCTAAAAAAAAAAAAAAAAAGCAGGAGAGCCTAAGAGAACTTTGGGACAACATGAAACAAAACAACATCCACATAATAGGAAGCCAGAAGGAGAGGAAACTGAGCAAGGAATAGAAAACCTGTTTAAAGAAATTACAGAAAACTTTCCTGATATACGGAAGAAAAAAACCACACAAACCCAAGAAGCTCACAGAGTACCAAACAAAATGAACTCCAAAAGACCAATGCTAAGACACATTATAATTAAATTGGCAAACACCACAAAGCACAAATCTTAAAAGCTGCCAGAGAGAGACAGAAAGTTACGTACAAAGAATCCCCATCAGACTAGTGACTGATTTCTCAACAGAAAACACATCAGGCCAGAAAGGAATGAAATGAAATATACAAAGTCATGCAAAGAGGATCTGAATCCAAGAATACTATACCCAGCAAGGTTATCAATCAAAATTAAGGGTGCAATCAGAAGCTTCACAGACAAAAAAGGACTAAGAGAGTTTATTGCCACCAAACCAGCAATGCAATAAATGCTAAAGGGTCTGCCATAAAAAGAAGAAATAGGAAGCTAAGAAGGAACATAGGGGTAAAGAATAAAAATGGTGACAAATAAGTACCTATCAATAATAAGTTTAAGTGTAAATGGATTAAATGCTCCAATCAAAAGGTAAATGAAGGGATAAAAAAAAAATGACCCATATATCTCTATCTACAGGAAAGCCACCTCACAAAAAATACCCACACAGACTCATGATGAAGAGATGAAAAAAAAGCTTTTCAGGTGAATGGAAATGAAAAAAAAAAAAAGCTGGGGGAGCAATACTTATATCTGACAAATTAGATCTCAAAGTGAAGGACATAAAAAGAGATAAGAAAGGTCACCTCATAATACTGAAGGGAGCAGTCCAACAAGAAGAAACAACTCTGGAAAACATTTACACACCCAATACAGGAGCACCAAAATACATTAAAACAAACAAACAAACAAACAAACAAACTTCTAGAGGATATCAAGGGAGAGATTCACAGCAATATAATCATAGTAGGAGACTTTAATATTCCACTATCACCATTGAACAAATCCTCTAAACAAAAAATCAGCAAAGAAACATCAATCCTAAATGACTCAATAGATCAAATGGAATTAATTGACATCTTCATATTTAACCCCAAAGCCACAGAATATACATGCTTGTCAAGTACACATGGGTCATTTTCAAAGATAGACCATATATTGGGTTACAGGCAAAGTCTCTTCAAATTCAAGAAGATAGAAATAATATCAAGCATCTATTCAGATCACAATGGCATAAAACTGGAAATCAAATACAATATTAACATTCCCTTAAAAAATCAAACACCTGGACACCAAAAAACATGCTATTAAACAATGACTGGATTACCAGAGAGATCAAAGAAGAAATAAAAATCATCATGGTAACAAACAACAATGAAAATGCAATAATCCATAATCTATGGGAAACAGCAAAAGCAGTTTTGAGAAGGAAGTTCATAACTCTATAAGTCTACTTCACAAAACAAGAAACAATGGTAATAAATTACTAAACCCTACAACTCAAAGAGTTAGAAAGGGAGCAACAAAAAAGCCCAATATATGTAGAAGGAAGGAAATAATAAAGATTAGAGCTGAAATAAACAATATAAAGACCAAAAAACAATACAAAAGATCAACAAAACCAAGAGCTGGTTCTTTGAAAGGATAAACAAGATGGATGAACCTCTAGCCAAGCTCACCAAGAAGTATACAGAGAGGAGCAAAATAAACAAAATCAGAAATGAAAGAGGAGAAATAACAATGGACCCCACAGAAATACAAATGATTTAAAAAAATACTATGAACAACTCTATTCCAACAAACTGGACAACCTGGTGGAAATGGACATATTCCTAGAATAATAGAAGCTCCAAAACTCAATCAGGAATAATCTAAACTTTTCAATAGGCCAATTACTATGGAATAAGTTGAAGCAGTCATCAAAAAGCTTCTAGCAAACAAAAGCCCTGGGTCATACAGCTTCACAAGGGAGTTCTACCAAACATTCGAGGAAGAACAAAAATCTATCCTCAGACTATTCTAAAAAATTCAAGAGGAAGGAATACTTCCAAGCTCATTTTATGAAGCCAGCAGCACTCAAGTCACAAAATCAGATAAAAAACACACAATAAAATAGAATTACAGGACAATATCTCTCATGAACATAGATGCCAAAATCCTCAACACAATTCTAGGAAATCAGTTCCAGCAGTGCATCAGAAACATCATACACCGTGGCCAAGTAGGATTTATCCCAGGGATTCAAGGTTGATACAATATCTGTAAATCAATAAAAGTGATACATCACATAAACAATTTGAGAGATAAAAAGCACATAGTCATATCAATTGATGCAGAAAAGCATTTGAAAAAATCCAACACATTTTCTTGATAAAAAGTCTCAACAAGGTGGGAATGGAAAGATCATACCTCAACATAATAAAAGCCATATATGATAAACCCACAGTTAACATCATACTCAATGGGCAAAAACTAAAACGATTTCCCCTAAGAACAGGAACAAGATAGGGATGCCCACTCTCACCACCCCTGTTCAACATAATACTGGAGGTATTAGTCATTGGGATTAGACAAGAAGAAAAAATAAAAGGCATCCAAATTGGAAAAGAAGAAGTAAAACTGTGCTTATTTGCAGATGACATGATATTGTACATAAAAAACCCTAAAGACTCCATCAAAAAGTATTAGACTTAATAAATGAATTCAGCAATGTAGCAGGATACAAAATTAATAGCAAAACAATCTATGGAATTAGATTAATCTATTATCTATACACCAATAGTGAACTTACAGAAAGAGAGATTAAAACAGCAATCCCATTTACCATCACACAAAAAAATTAAGATACCCAGGAATAAATGTATCTTTAACTACAGAAATAAAAGACCTATATGCAGAAAACTACAGAATACTGAAAAAAGAGATAGAGGAAGACCAAAACAGATGGAAGAACATACCATGTCCATTGATTGCTAGAATCATCATTAAAATGTCCATACTATCCAAAGCAATCTATAGATTCAATGCTCTCCCATTAAAACACCGATGGCATATTTCCTAGAAAGAACTCTCCAAAAATTCATCTGGAATAAAAAAAGACCCTAAATAGCTACAGCAATCCTGAGAAAGAAGAACAAGTTAGGTGAGATCTCAATACCATATTTCAAGCTATATTACAAAGTCACTGTTCTCAAAACAGCTTGGTACTGACACAAGAACAAACATATAGACTAATGGAATAGAATAGAGAACCCAGAAATCGATCTAATCCACTATGCTCAATTAATATTTGTCAAAGGAGGCATAAACATACAATGGAGTCAAGACAGTCTCTTCAATAAATGGTGTTGGGAAAATTGGATAGATACATGCAAAAAATGAAACTAGACTACCAACTTATATCAGACATAAACATAAAAATACTAGAGGAATCCACAAGCAGTGAAATCTATGACATATGCCAAAGCAATTTTTTCACCTATACCACTCCTAGGGCAATGGAAACTAAAGAGAAAATAAAAAAAAAATGGGACTACATCAAAATAAAGAGCTTCTGTACACCAAAAGAAACCATCAACAAGACAACAAGAAAGCCCATTGTTTGGGAGAACATATTTGCCAAGCCAATGTTTTCACTGATAAAGCTTTAATTTCCAATATTTATAAGGAACTCATACAACATAACAAAAGGAAGATAAATTATCCATTAAAAAAATGGGCAAGGGACCTAAATAGATACTTTTCCATAGAAGACAGAAGGCAGGCCAGGAGACATATAAAAACATACTCAAAGTCATTAATTATCCAAGAGATGGAAATCAAAATGACATTGCGGAATTATATCACACCTATCTGAATTATAATCGTCAACAAATCAACAAAGGACAAGTGCTGGCAAGGATGGGGAGAAAGAAAACTTTTGTGCACTGCTGGTGGGAATGAAGACTGATGCAGCCACTGTAGAGAACAGCATGGAATTTTCTCAAAAAACTAAAAATGGAACTCCATTTGACCCAGTAATTCCACTTCTAGGAATATATTCCAAGAAACTAGAAACATCAATCAGAAAGGATATATGCACCCCTATGTTCATAGCAGCACAATTCACCATATCTAAAATTTGGAAACAGCTTACGTGCCCATCAGCAGATGAGTGGATTAAAAAACTGTGGTACATTTACCCAATGGAATACTACACTGCTATAAAAAGAAGGAATTCTTACCATTTGCAGCAACCTGGATGGAATTAAGTGAAATTATGCTAAGTGAAATAAGCCAGGCAATGAAAGAAAAATACCACATGATCTCACTCATTTATGGAAAATAAAGAACAATATAACCTGATGAAAAATAAGATAGATACAGAGGCAGTAAAGCATCAAACAGACTGACAAATTACAGCAGGAAGGCTGGGGAGTAGTCAGGAGGGGGAGAAAGAGATCAACCGAAGGACTTGTATGCATGCCTATAAGCACAACCAATAGACACAAGGCACTAGGGTGGGGGTGGGATGAGGTTAGGGGAGGCTGGGGAAAGGTCAATGTGGGGGGGGGGATTAAAAAAGATATATGTACTGCTATTTGTAATACTTTAAACAATAAAATAAAAATAAAATAAAAAGAAAGAAAGAAATTGGGGATCCCAGAAGGCTGCCTGAATCTGGTTAGTGAAGGTTCCTGGAGTGATACAACCAGCAGTGGGAGACGCTTCAGTGGCAGCAGCCAACTTCAGCACAGCTTGCTGGCCACTGTTCCTGGAGAACAAGCTGCTGACATCAGTGGGATTTCCAACAGCAACCACAGTATGAGGTACTTCTCCAAGGTTGTCTTAAAATTTATGAGGTGGATTCCATCACTTTCCTTTTCTAGATGCACTGTTCCATGTGGAAGTTGGCGGGAGGGTGCATCCTAAGTGGCTCTGGCCACAAGGAATTTAAGGACCTTCACTGCTTTTATTTGCAGAGCATAGAGAGCTCCACATTTTACCAAAGTTCTCCTTTAATTCAGGATGGGAACACGAATAACTTTGTATACATCCTGTGAATATAGATTATTACTTTGTGGTTACTACAAGACTTACATAAAACTTAAGTACCTGTATTATGAGCATTTAGTAATGCTTTCTAGAGGAATTCAGGCAATTCAGGGAAAGGCAAAAACCTATTTTTGAAACTGCTATTGCCTTTTATAATTATTAAAGTATTTTCTTGTACTTCTATACCATAAGCCTTTTCCAAGCTCTCTTTATATTAACACTATATGAGTGTGATGTAGGTATAGTTATTATCTCTGCTATACAAAAGTATATTCAGAGTGCAATAATATGTCTAAGTTTATAAATTTGATAACCAGCAGAGCAAGAAATAGGGCTCAAGTGTACAAGTTATAATTTGGGATGGTTTGTATTAATGGGACCATTGCAAACAACTTTCCAAAAGCATAAGAACTCAAAGAGTTTACAATATAAAAACCTACCCAACCGTCTCTGTGTGTTGGGGTAAGTGGGGGGATGTTAATCATTTCTTGAGTCCCTGAACTTTACATGCAGTGCATGGACTTTTTAAAATATGAGATCAGCCCTGAAATTATTTTTTTAAAATATTTTTATTATTTTTAGAGAGAAATGGAGGGAGAGGGATATAGAGAGATAGAAACTGGCTAGTGTTCAATGAGAAAAAAAAACAAAAAAACAATCTATCATCTGTTTCCTGCATGCTCTTTATTGGGGATCAAGCCACAACCTGAGCATGTTCCCTGATTGGGGCTTGAACCATGACTTTATGGTTCATGGCTCAATGCTCAACCACTGAGCCACAATGGCAGGCTGAAGTGTGTGTTTTTTTTAAATATATTTTATTGATTTTTTACAGAGAGGAAGGGAGAGAGATAGAAAGTCAGAAACATCGATGAGAGAGAGACATCGATCAGCCACCTCCTGCATGCCCCACAGTGGAGATGTGCCCGCAAGCAAGGTACATGCCCCCGACCGGAATTGAACCTGAGACCTTTCAGTCCGCAAGCTGACGCTCTAGCCACTGAGCCAAACCAGTCTTGGCTAAAATGATATTTTTTTTTAAGAACTTAATAAGCCCTATATATTATGAAAGGAATCTATGCAAAAATCAAAGATTTTATATTTCTATTTCTGGAATAATTTATATTTCCAGTAGTACTAAAGTAATAGTAAAGATACTTCTCATAATCCTATCTAACAAAAGACTAATATGCAAATTGACCAGACCTCTGCTATACCCAAGCCACACCCACCAGGCACACCCACCATCCAATTAGAGCAAGTATGCACATTAACCCAATCAAGATTGCTACTGCCAAGGAGAATCAGGAGGGAGACTTGGGTTGCCTGCTAGTGATGGAGGAATCCAAGTTTTCTGAAAATCCTGGCCATCCAAGCCTCTGCTCCAGGCTACAAAGTTTTAATTGTAGAAGATAAATAAATCCCAGATACCAGGGCCTCTGCTTGGGTTGCCGGGGGGCGTGGCCAGCCTGCAAACCACCACAGGCCCCTCCCCCAGGCCACTCCCCATCCCTCACCCTTCAAGGCAAACCAGCTAGCCCCCACCATTGCACCAGGCCTCTATTTTATCTAATAAAAGAGTAATATGCAGCCAAGACCGGTTTGGCTCAGTGGATAGAGCATCGGCTTGGGGACTGAGGGGTCCCAGGTTCGATTCCAGTTGGGGGCATGTACCTTGCTTGAGGGCACATCTCCACAGTTGGGCGTGCAGGAGGCGGCTGATCAATGTCTCTCTCTCAGCAATCTCTCTCCCTTCCTCTCTGTAAAAAATCAATAAAATATATTTAAAAAAAAAGAGTAATATGCAGTTTGTCCATCACTCCAACACACAAGATGACTGGCCTCATGTGGTCAAAAGATCCTGTCCTCATGTGGACACAAGATGGCCACCACAAGATGGCCAGCAGGGGAGGGCAGTTGGCAGGGACCAGACCTGCAAAGGTGATTAGGTCAGCAAAAGAGGGAAGTTGAGGATGACCAGGCCTGCAGGGAAGGGCAGTTGGGGGGGACCCAGGCCTATAAAGAGGGCAGATCCACAGGGGAGGACAGTTAGGGGCAAAGAGGCTGGCAGTGAAGTGGTTAAGGGGTTGATCAGGCTGGCAGGCAGAAGTGCTTAGGGGCAATTAGGAAGGCAAGCAGGTGAGCAGTTAGGAGCCAGCAGTCCTGAATTGTGAGAGGGATGTCCAACTCCCCGTTCAGACCTAAATGGGCAGTCAGACTTCACTGGAGATTGGAGAGGGAGCAGGGTGGGCTGAAGGACACCAGGCCTCTAGTGTATTATTATAAAACCAGAAGCATAATACTGCTTGAAAATCATTGTTTCTTTTTAATCTATAAATTGTTTCATATATTTAAAGTAGCTAAAGGGAATCCCCAAACTGAATTAAGTTAAGATAAATATGTTTTGGTCCCTATATCCCGACATTGCAATATTTGTGAAAAGATATACAATAAAAGTATTAGTATTTTAAATTAGGGAAACCTGGTAAAATTCATTTTTCTTATACTATTGACTCATGCTCTGAATCATTGTGCACCAATGTCTTCTCTTATTTCCCTAACGGAAGTGACATCAATCTGGAAAAAAAGTCTAATTTCTTATGCAAGGGGATGAGTAAGAAAACACAAATAGCTTAAACCCAGAAACTCTGGCTTGTTTGGCAGGAAGGACTTTTTCTTTTACTTTTGTTATTTAAATTGATCTCAGAGAGGAAGTGATGGAGAGAGAAACATCTGTGTGAGACAGATACATGGATCAGCTGCTTCCTGCACGTTTCCTACCAGGGATCCAGCCCGAAACCTGGGCCTATGCTCTGAAGGGGAATCAAACCTGCCTCCTTTTGGTGTGTGGGATGACATCCAACCAACTGAGCCACATTGACCAGGTTTGGAAGAACCCTTATGAAAAGTAATAATGTTGAGTGGGACTGCCTACTTTTGAAAAAAGAAGAATTTCTGACTTAAGCCAGCTATTCTCTAGGAGCAGCTCCTGAGGTTGGAAATTTTGTTCAAGAGTTTTCAGGGAATGCTTTTAGGGAAAGGGGAATTGAGGACACAGGTAATGAAAGAGAAAAAGGCTAAGCAAGAATGCGTTCTTGGCTGTACAAACAGATAAATCCTGGAGCACAAATGGGAACACATTTCCCACCTGCAGGCAAGAGGCTGGCCTGACCAGGCCTTTGATGTCCGCATGCCCGTTTGACACTAGAGGAGACCTGAGTAAAAAGTGGCCATATTCAGTTCTTTAGAGAAGCAGGAAATCTGAGTTGCTCTCATGCAACATGAACAGAGCTGACCATGGAAAAGGGACTACAGAAGGATGTGTGGACTGGAAACAATAACATCTGCTCTTAGAGCTTACAATTACAGGATCCATGTGTCATTTTCCCTACACAGAGATGCCACACAGCTTTTCCATTTTGCATGTAGCCCACAAAAAGAAACACATTTTGCTTAGCAGTCAGTATACCCCAGCGCAAATGAGCTCAGCCAAATTAAACCCAGCATAGCTGAAGCCCTCCATTACAACATATTTGTAAACACTAGAGCAGTGGGCAGCAAACTGCGGCTCGAGAGTTTGTCACTACTGAGTTTGCCGACCACTGCACTAGAGCATCACTCAATGCATATAAGATGGAGGCTGCATTCGAGGAAGATGAGAAGCTAAATAAGTTTTGTTTCTGCTGTCACTTCTTGGGACATGGAATCAGCACCTCAGAACTTGGCAATGAAGTGGCAATCTAGGTACATACACAGCCACAGAAACACTCATTTGTTTTCTTTTTGTGGTTCCTGTGTTTTAATTATTTGTAATAATCCTAAGTAAATTATTTTAAAGCTATTTCCCCATTGATAAGCTTTGCAGAAGAAAATAGTTTTCTTAATAGATGAACTATATCTTGCCATAATTAAAATGTGAAGATCAATAATAAAATCTTAAAAATATCACCACTAAGTTCAGATTTTGTTGTGATTGTGTATATGGAAACATAGGAATCTGTTTCTTGGTATTTTTAACAAAAATTGAATGAGGTACCACTTTGGCAAGCCATCATCATTCACATTCACTATCTCTTGCTCTCATGGAAATTTTTGCATAAAACAGTTAGTCCTTCATTCTGTGGTATTGGAACTTGTATTTGTCACATTATTTTAGTGAAAATTATGGGAGTTTATGATTCTTCTCTCTGTGTTTCCCTAACAGAGGCTTTTTTTATTTTATTCTTTTATAAATTTAAATATAAACATACACATTTTATTCTTTGGATATCTAAATATGTTGCTTGTTTTTTGCTTTATCTATTTTTGCATGTGTAGATTTATTCTACTGACTTTTACTCAGCTTGATTTTTGTATCACACATTGCTTAGTATTTTACTTGGAAGCATTTCTGTGGCCCCTTCTGTACCAGGTACATAAACCTCATCACTAGCACATAGGCTACTTGCTCAGTTATAAGATTGGAAATGGACCTGTGTGCTCAAGCACATGACTTCTAGTCAGCAGCACTGGTGATCAGCAAGATCGGGTTCTTGCCTCTTGTAGGAAAGAATTCAACATGAGAGGTGGAAAATTGCATTAAGAGACAAAGATTTATTCCAAGCAAAAGTACATCTGAGGGACACGCAGATGAGTAGCTCCAGTGTGGGTCTTGTTCCTGGCTTTTTATCTTATTGCTGTCCCTCCTGTTTTTGTCTTAATCTTATTGCACCACTTGTACCTTAGCTGATGTGCTTGCTAGAATTTGTTTGTTCCCAGGTGTTTTGCAAGATTTGCTTTCTTGGTGTTGTGAGTAATTTGACCGCATTCCCTCCTTTCTGTTTTGTCCAAGTTTGTTGGCTGTTTTTAGCTCTCTAACCCTTCTTTTCCTTATTTATACAAGAAAAGCCTTCCATCAATTTTGCCCTGCTTTTATCTACCAACTCACCTACTCTAACATTCTCAGGCTAATTTTGTTTTCCCACATGGAATCAAGGTAGACGGGTAAGTTTCCTTTCCCTACTAATCTTTATTTGAGGGGCATATTACTTATAATTATTTCTTAAAATTTCCACTCTCAGTTACAAAATTCCATATCACTGATTAGCTCAAGGCTTTATCTTCTTCCCTGCATCCCTTCCCCCAGCACATTTTTATTTATTTGTTTATTTTTTTGTTAATCCTCACCTGAGGTTATTTTTCCATTGATTTTTAGAGAGAGTGGAAGGGAGGGGGAGAGACAGAGAGAAATAAATGTTTATGTAAGAAAAACACATCGATTGGTTGCCTCCCACAGGCACCACAATTGGCCTTACCAAGATTGGGGACTGAGCCTGCAACCTTGACAGGAATTGAGCCCAGGATCCTACAGTCTGCAGGTAGAAGCACTATGCACTGAGCCAAACCAGCTAGGGCAACAGTTGGTTCACTTTGAAGGTTCTTATTTTCTTGCAAGAGACCTATATAATTTAAGATTATAAAGAATTTAGGAGATTTCACCCCTAGATGTCAGGTGTTTTGTAACAAGAGAGATTTCTCTCTCACTCTTTCTTTTTTACTTTATTTTTATTATTTACATTATGACATATGTTCCCATCTCCTCCACCCTTTGCCCACACCCCGGTTTGCTTCCTTCTGGCCATCACCACACTATTGTCTGTGTCTATGTGTTATGTATACATTTCTTTGACTCATCCTCTCACCTTCTTAAAAATTGCAGAGTAACTGTTTTTGTTATTGTTAGGAAACAATAACACTTTACACAATAGCACTTTACACTTTTATTGTGATATGTTTCTATTACTTGTTACATAAACTGTGCATTCCTTTTGTCCGTATCCATAGTAATAGGTCAGAGAGAAAGCAGGCTGGCTAGTGCAATTTTATTACCTAAATTAATGAGTTGAACTAAAAGGTCAATGTAATGTGTCCAATATTGTAATTCATGCTATTGCTTTGGTCATTAGCCCATTTATACAGTATCAATTTATATAGAATCTAAATTTTTATCTTTTTTCTTAAATAAAAAAATTGAACAATATATTTTCTGTACACATGTTATAGCTAGATTTGTAGTTAGACTAGAATAGAACAGAGCAAATTACCAAAATCACGGTAGTTAGTATAACAAAGGGCACAACTTTAATTTTTACTACTGTTATGTGCATATTTGCAAAGGCCTATGTTTATGGTAATGAATCCCTCAAGCTCTGATGAATGCTCTCTTTCAATATATGCTTCCAAATACATCACCACTGATACAATGGAACTCAGGACTCCTTTAAGAGCATCTGTCCAGGCATGACACATATCACATACACTCACATTTCCCTGACTAAAAGAAGTCCCATGAACAGGCATCTATTAAAGTTGCTGGGAAAATGCATTTCTATCATATAGCCAAAAAGAAGAGAACCAGAGTCTTGGCTTGGCTTGAATAACTATCACAACTTTCTTCCTAGCCAGTAAATATTGAATTCAATCTGTTTTCCACATAAACTACACCTATCCCTACAATTCTATGTGAGAAAAATATGCCTATTCAGTTATGAATTTGTACTCAGAATCCAAAAATCTCTGGTTGATGCTTTGTATATTTGTGAGAGAAGAGGAATACCTGATGGTACCTATTCTGCTTCTTGGACATAGACTAGAATAGAATAGAGCAAAATCTCCATTATTCTCCAAAATTCCCATTTCCACTTTCGGGGAGTTCTTTCATTTACATTGTTGTTTTGGCCTTAGTAGCTTGCTAAGGAAAAGCATACTTATTCTACTACCTGCCAGTAGATTTTGGAGGGCACCAATAGCTATAAATCTCAAAAATTCTTAGCCTCTTGACTATTGCAGAATGGTAATTTTTATAACCTACTTCTCATGTGTATATAAATGTTGCTTTCCCATTTAGATGCTTCTCTTTTGGTTTAATCTCAGGTACCTAGAGCCCACAAGGCTAGAATGGGAAAAATAATATCTCTTTTTTGCTGGTTTCTTTTACTTAATTAAAAGGATTTACTGTAAGATTCACTATTAGTCTTCAGTGCATACAAAGTACTTTTTGAATAAAAAGTATTTAAATGTCTTGTGGCCTAAGGCTTTTTATTTTTAATCCTCATCTGAGGACATTTTTATTTATTTTTAGAAGGTGGGGGATCAAGGGGGGGAGAGAGAGAGAGAAAGAGAGAGAGAGAGAGAGAGAGAGAGAGAGAGAGAGAGAGAGAGAGAGATGAAATAGAAACAGAGAGAAACATCCATCAGTTGCCTGGCACACATGCCCTGACCAAGAATTGAACCAACAACCTTTCAGTGTGTGGGTTGATGCTCCTACCAACTAAGCCATTCCAGCCAGGGTGCTTTCTTCATTTTATATTTTAGAAATTGGGTGAAAGAAACACCTGCATCTTCAAATCACCAAGCTTTGGTTCTCTCTATCACTTTTCATTTTTATTAGCAAACCTGAAAAATTAATATCTGACCTTTGCAGTCAACAGCAAACCACACTACTAATATTTTGTTTTCCAACTGATTATTTAAGAGATACATCACATCCATGATCTGTCTTCCACATTGTCAGCTGTAACCATCTTACCAGTATCTTTGTCACTCATTACCAAATTATTACTTTTCCATGCAATAATAGATTCTCCCATTTTCTGTTCATTACAACACTTTTAAAAGACATTCCACAAAATTTGCAAAAGTAGCATCTCCCGTGTTACTCCCTATTTCTGTTTATATTAGGATTAGAGGCCCAGTGAATGAATCCATCATGGGTGGTGTCATGAGTAGGTGGGAGGGTCAGGGCGGGTCAGTCAGCTGAACGGCACTCCTGCTGTGTGAGTGCACTGACCACCAGAGGGCAGCTCCTGCATTGAGCATCTGACCCTTGGTGGTCAGTGCCTTTCATAGCAACTAATCATTCCAGTTGTTCCAGTCTCTTAGGCTTTTATATATATATATATATATATATATATATATATATATATATATATATATAGGGTCACTTATGCTGAGGTACCAAACTGCCTCTAAATTTGGTTTAGTAACACAAGAGTTTATACTCTACCATTATACCAACCTGAGCTGCTTTGCCCAATGTTTGCTTTCCTAGAAGACACACGACAATTACTAGTATCATTCCATCATGACTATGCTTCTGATGCAGGAGCGTTAAGCTCACTTGTCTCTCAAGGGAGCAAGGTGAAGGTTCTTGGGCACCACTGAAAGAAGCTCCCATGGGAGGATGGAGGTGGAAGATTTTTATTTGTGGGGAATTATACTTCTCAGGTTCCAAAGTACCCTAACTCTTAAGCCAGTCCTAGAAAAAATGCAGCTGGGATGTTGGCCAAGCCAGAAATAAGGCCAGTGTCCAGAATTTCCTTTCTGTGTTGCAGCTCAGTATTTAAGCTAATTAAAGTCTATGAGTCTATAAGGGGAGCCCAACATGGCCATGTGCCAAGTGGGCACAGGAGAGCTTGAGTATGCCACAAGAGTCACAGGAGCCAGTCACACTGGAGCCAAGAGAGAGTGCATTTCCTTTGATTGGTAGTTTATCATTTAGGTTTTGCACGCTTGCAGTGGCCATGCACATTTTGGCCAATTATCTATTTCCCGATTGATCGATGGGCAAGCACTTTCTCACATCACATCACTCAAACCTTTAGGCATGAGTTTAAACTGCCTTTGTGTAGTTACTTCCCCCATTAATCAGCGGGGAACAGACTTGGAGAATGCTATTTGCAGCTTTTTGACAAAGCTGTGTAAATGGCATGCCTATACTCCTTCCCTGTTCAATAATAACTAGGCTATTACAACAGTATCACTTGCAAGATCACTATGGCAGGAGAAAGAAACAATATAAATAGTTTGTCTTTTGATGCTCCTGCCCAGAAATGTCTACCATCACTCAGTTACATCATTGACCAAAACAAATCACAGCTTCATTCCTAATTCCCAGGGAAAATAGACTCTACCATTGTTCTAACCCAGTTATTATTTAACAGGAAAGGAGCAAAGGAAAGACTAGGTAACATATCCATATCATTTATACAGCTTTGCCAGGAAGCTGTAATTTGACACTCTCCTGGTCTGTTCCCCAAAGAGCAATAGGGTAAGGGCCTGGACAAAAGGCACAAGATCTGGGTGACATGGGAAGATGGTACCTATCAGTCACCTCTGGGAAAATCTCAGTGACCAAAATAGGCGTGGCCACTGCAAGGGTGCAAAGTCTAAGGTACTTAACTCCTGAACAAAGAAAGCTCTCTTGCCCTCATGACCCTCTTGCTCTGATGGGACTCCTGTTGCAGGGGATGTGCTTTCCCACAGTCACCCACATGACTCACAGCACTGTGGGACCCACATAATGGACTAATGGATTACAACTAATGGCTTAGTCTGATACTCAGGCACAGAAACTTTGGACACTGACTTTGCTTTTAGCTCTTCTGGAGCCCGAGATATATCTTTTCCAGGACTGTTTCAAGCAACTTGAGATTTTGCAAACCAAGGAAAATAATTCTATGCAAATAAAAACCACTCATTCTCTCATGTGAGTCTTAGAAAGTTCCTATTCTCAAGATATGGCAAAAACCCCACTCCCACTAGTGACAGAAAAATTTCACCCACTCGATTATCTGGCAACATTGCTATATACCTTGATGAAGACCCAGAAATCTTTGTTGAACAGTATTTATATCTAACAAATTCTTTGTGAACAAATAATACAAAGGAAAGTATGAAGATCCATAAATAAAGAATGAAGAAAAGTCTAGAATTCAGCATCTTTTTTATGATACATATCTTTAGTTATAAATTTTTAAAAAAACTTTTTTAATATTTAATTTTATTGTATTACGTTGAGTCTTTACTCAAAATTGAAAATGCAAGAGTTGTAGATTTACAGGGGTTTCATTTTGTTATAGATCATAAAGTTCAGAATGCAAATGTTAGGGTCATCAAAGGAGGAATGCAGGAGGCCAAAACAGGTAAAGAATTATGAACTTATTAGGTTATCTGGAAAACCAGATGGACTGAGCCTCAAAGTGGTGCCAGCCCCCAAAGATGGGGAGTCAGAAGTTTTTAAAGGACTCTAGGAGGGCTTTTTCTGAATGGATAATTCTCTGTGCATGTCTGGATTCTGGGAAACTCTGGAGGGGAGAGATAATGGTCTTAGCAAGTGGAACGTGGTCTAAGCCGGTAGAATGTCCACTATGAAGTCATCTAATGGTTAGTTCTAAGGAGAGGGGTATCAGTTCAATTATCTGATCAGACCTAACAGCATAACCTTAGAAACTTAAAATATAATCAAAATTATTTTTTTTTTTTGAGATGTAGAGTTAGTCTTGGTCAAGTGCATGTTTTAAAAAAATACTAACAGTACATAATTTATCCAGACTATAGTAATTATGCTTTTTTGAAATCATCAGTATGTTCCTATTTTATTTTCTTAGCTCTTGTGCTTTTAAATATATCTCGTCAATAGAATATTATTTTTTTTGTTTTTGTTCTTTTAATTTAAATTCTGTATTGTTGAAAGTAGTCCATATGTCTCCTTTTCCCCCATTGACCTCTCCCCAGCCGATCCTGCCCCCAAGCACATGCCCTCACCCCCCTCGTGTTTGTGTGGTTTGGATATGCTCATATGAATGCATACAAGTCCTTTGGTTGATCTCTTACCCTATAATCCCCCACAAACCTGCCTCTGCCTTCCCTCTGAGGTTAGATGTCTGTTCATTGCTTCTATGTCATTGGATCTATTTCTGTTCATCAATTTATGTTGTCTATTATATTCCATAAATGAGTGAGATCATGTGATATTTATCTTTCTCTGACTGATATTACTTACCATAATGCTCTCCAGGTCTATCCATGCTGTAACAAATGGTAAAAAGTTTTTCTTTTTTTTTATAGTATCATGGTATTTCATTGTGTAGATACACCATGGATTTAAAATCCAGTCATCTACTGATGGGTCTGTAGGTTGTTTCCCAATCTTAGCTATTGTAAATTGTGCTTCTATGAACATAGGGGTGCATATATTCTTTCTGATTGGTATTTCTGATTTCTTGATATATTCCTAATGATACTGAATTTTTTATCTGGAATCCAGATTCTTTGTCTGCTGGAATCAAAGAATGAATCCACAGACAGAAAGTGGTATAGCAAAGGTGGAGATTTATTGAAGAACAAGTATAGACTCCCATGTAGGGAGAGGGAAAGTCCCACAGAACTGACACCCATATAGAGAAGGGAAAAAGGGTCCTACTGGGTTCCCTTTCCCCATGGCTTATATAGGCTGCAGATCCTGGTGCCTTAATTTCTCCTCTGATTGGTCACTATTTCCTTAGACTGATTACTATAGTAACTCCTGGGCTGAAAGGTCAAAACTCACATGGGACATGTGAGGTTCTCTACCCTCCTTTCTGATATTTTTCATATTCCTCTTGGGCTTCCTTCTTCTCCTTCTGAATGAAGAGCTTCCTTCTCTTTATTTTGTAAATACTGACCTTTTTCTGTTCCCAGCTCCCTCATTATAAGGAAATGTACCTTCTCCCAGTCTGTGGCACTGTTTTATCACATGGACCCCAATTCTAAAAAATACCTAAGCCTGCCTATGTTCTCTCAAAATTCCTGCTTTATTATCAGTCGGATTACTGGTCAAATGGGAGTACTGTTTTTAGGTTTTTGAGAAATCGCCATACTGTTTTCCACAGTGGCTGCACCAGTTGCATTCCCTCCAGCATTGTAAGACGGTTCCTTTTTCTCTACATCCTCTCCACCACTTGTCATTTGTTGATGATAATCATTCTGACAGGTGTGAGATAGTACCTCATTGCTGTTTTCATTTGCATCTTTCAGATGATTAGTGACTTTGAACATTTTTTTCATATGTCTCTTGGCCTTCTGTATGTCCACTTTCAAACAGTGTCAATTTAAGTCTTTGCTCATTTTTTTATTAGATTGTTAATCTTCCTTTTATTAAATTGTATGAGTTCTCTATACATTTTGGAGATTAAACTCTTATCAAAAGTAACATTGGCAAATATGTTTTCCCATACCATGGGCTCTGTTGTTGTTTTATTGATAGTTTCTTTTATTTTGATGTAGTCTCATTTGTTTATTTTCTTTTTAGTTTCCATTATCCTAGGAGATATAGTGTCATAGAAATAACTCACAGAAAGAGAAACTAAAAATAAAAAAATCCTGTTTAACATTGCAACAAAAAATTAAGATACCTAAGAATAAACATAGCCCTGGCCAGTTTGACTCAGTGGATAGAGCATTGGTCTGTGGACTAAAAGGTCCCAGGTTTGATTCTGGTCAAGGGCATGTACCTTGGTTGTGGGAACATCCCTGGTGGGGGGATGTGCAGGAGGCAGCTGATTGATGTTTCTCTCTCATTGATGTTTCTAACTCTCTATCCTTCTCTGTAAAAAATTAATAATATGTGTGTGTGTGTGTGTGTGTGTGTGTGTGTGTATATATATATATATATATATATATATATATATATAATTTTTTTTAAGAATAAACTTAACCAAGGAGATAAAATACCTATACTCAGAAAACTACAGGACTTTGAAAAAAAAGATAAAGACATGAACAAATGGAAGATTACACTGTTCATAGATTAGTAGAACCTACATCATTAAAATGTCCATAATATCCAAACAATCTATAGATTCAATGCACTCCCCATTAAAATACCAATAGCATATTTCACAGACCTAGAAAAAATTCTCCAAAAGTTTATAGGAATAAAAAAAGACTCCAAATAGCCATAGCAATCCTGAGCAAGAAGAACAATTTGGAGGGATCACAATACCAAGTATTGAAACAATAATTTTAGGGGAATGTAGGCAGGCTTAGGGATTTTTTAGAATTGGGGTCCATGGAAAAACAACAGGGCTATAGACTGGTAGAAGGTACATTTCCATAACACAAGGAATCCAGGAGAAATTACATTTCTATAATACAAAGAAGCAGCAACAGGTATCCTATGTAATGAAAGAGTAATGCAAATTGAGCATCACTCTAACACACAAGATGGCTGTCCCCATGTGGTCAAAGATGGCTGCCCCCATGTGGACACAAGATGGCCACCACAAGATGGCCAGCAGGGGAGGGCAGTTGGAAGGGACCAGGTCTGCAAGGGAAAGCAGTTGTGGGTGATCAGGCCAGCAAGACAGTGCAGTTGGGAGGGACCAGGCCTGCAAAGGAAGGCAGTTGGAGGTGATCAAGCCTGCAGGAGAGGGCAGATAGGGATGACCAGGTGCTGCAGGGAAAGGTAATTAGGGGCAAACAGGCTGGCAGGGGAGCAGTTAAGCATCAATCAGGCTGGCAGGGGCGTG
>PVJN01028509.1:0-27173 GCA_004026805.1 Lasiurus borealis
CAAGAACCTACAACCAAGAATACTCTATCCAGCAAAGCTATCATTCAGAATTGAAGGGCAGATAAAGAGCTTCACAGATAAGAAAAAGCTAAAGGAGTTCATCAACTCCAAACCAGTATTATATGAAATGCTGAAAGGTACTCTTTTAGAAGAGGAAGAAGAAAAAGGTAAAAGACAAAAAATTATGAACAACAAATACGTATCTATCAACAAATGAATCTAAAAATTAAGGGAATTAAAAATTTGATCAACAGAATAAACTGGTGAATATAATAGAATGAGGAGTACAGAAAGAGAGTGGACTGATAATTCTCAGGGGGGAAGGGGGAGGGGTGTACAAGGAGAGACTGGAACAAAAATCATACACCTATGGATGAGGTCAACGAGAGGGAGGTAAGGGTAGAGGGAGAGGTGTGAGCCCAGTGGAGGGGAGCTATGGAGGAGAAAAAAAGAGAAACAAATGTAATAATCTGAATAATAAAGATTTAATTTAAAAAAAAATACTTAGTTTATTCTCTCCACCTCTGAATTAAATTGACTCTTCAGTATAAAGCACTATTTTAATCATGTGACTTCTAATAAACCTTAACACATTGCTGAGTGCCACTAGTGATAGGCACAACTTTCAAAAATGTGGGTAGGTGATTTGCCAATACTAAATCCGTGTTGTCACCAGGTATTTCAAGCCACAGCACTGACCAGAGCAGGTAGTTGAAATAATACCTGTGAAATAAATTAATTTGGAAGAGAAAATAAAGAACCAGTCAATTTAAGCATGGTTGAATACCCATTCGGAAAATGTGAAGATCTATTAAAAATAGTTTTTCTCATTGTTCAGAAAAACTACCAGTATTTCAGCATTTACTGTAGTCATATATAATATTTGTATTTTTGCAGCATATAATGAGGAAAATATTTGGGCAATGGTAAACCACCATATTAATCCTTGGTTGTCTGCAGTTCCAAATTGGTTTTGAACATCCAGAGCAGGAGTCATTTCATATGTGGAGGTTCCAGATCATAGGTTTACTCAGAGATGTAGAGAAAAGATGAGCCTTCCCAAACAAAGTAAGGCCACAGGTCCAGCCATTTGGAGGAAAAACCTACCTCCTCCTATGGAAGAATAGTAGAGAGAACGGAGGAAGGCTTGAGAAGGATGGGAGATAAAGGAGCTTTCCCTCCCTATCTTAGGGCCCTTTCTCCAAGGAAAGGCAATGTATTTGTGTTCTATACCATGTGACAAACTACCACAAACTCCCTGCCTTAAAACAACACAAATTCATTATCTTACCATTTCCCTGTGTTAGCTGGGTCCTCAGCTCTGCCCCTCCCAAGGCAGAAGCCAAGGCTGACTATATTTCTATCTGGATGATCAACTAGGAAAAGATATGCTTCTCATTGTTAACAGAATTTTTTCCCTTACAATTGTAGAACTGGGATACCATTGTCTTGCTAGCCTTTACACAGATGACTCTCAGCAACTAAAGACTGCCCCCAGCTCCTTTTCTTGTGTCTCCTCCACTGGCTCAGGCTCCAGTCTCTGACTTCTCCGACTGACCTCCAGACCCGATGGAAGGGCTCGTGTGATTAAGTCTGGCTCACTTGAGTAATCTCCCTTCTCTTGTTTTTAAAATATAATTTTCAATTACAGTTGACAAATAAGTTTCAGATGTGTAACATATCAATTACATATTTATATAACTTGTGAAGCGATCACTCTGATAAGTCTAGTAGCCACCCAACACCAGGCATCGTTATTACATTAGGCATTCTCCCTCTCTTAAGGTCAACTGATCTGCAAAACCCCTCTCCAGCAGCACCTGGATTCATGTTTCATTTAATACCAAGAAAATGCGTAAGTACACAAGGGCTGGGAATCCTAGGACCATCTTAGAGTTCTGCCTACCACAGGCAGTCATAAATAGTCAGATGTGAGTGAAAAAGACTAGAAATGCCTGGGCTGGTACACACTTTCCCTGGTATCCTGGGGGGTGGGGGTGGGGAAATCCCATACCTGATGCTGTCGCTTGTAAAATGGCAAGTTGATGTTGTGGTAGAGGTGGATAATTAAATGAGTCAAAGGCAGCACTGCCCATTCCCCAAGTCCTTCTCATGGGAAGCAGGATACTCAGAAGTGCGCAAGCCTGGAGAGAGGTCCTGAGGGCAACCCTAAAGGGATGGAGTAGGTAGAGACTCTAAAATCAAAGTTGTTAAACAAGAGCCAGAGGCTTCAGCCATGGGTCCAAGTCTCTGAAGCTACCCTTAAGGGAGACAGATAGGATTCAGAGAATTCCACAGGGATTTGAAGACCAGAGTTTCTTTTCACTACTGAGTCAGATGAGCAAACCTGTCCTCCATTCACAAGGGTCTTTGTGGAGAACCGATGAGAGTAGGGGAAAACCTAAACAATGAATGATCCCAAAGAGTCTGAGGGGCATTCTGAGCCCGTGACCTTTAGTTTTAAAACTGGAAAAGTCCTGGCTAAGATAGTTGACACCTAGCCTGAAGAGATGCCAGTTTAAATTATGAAAGTGAAATAGGGTTTAAATTAAGTAGCACTACATTCACACACACACACACACACACACACACACACACACACACACACACACTGCCCACCTCAGAACGATCCCATCAGTACAGAGAAATACCAGCTACATTTCCTTTGCTCACACAGTTGCAGTGCCAGTAAGTCTCCAACCCTACTTGATCATTTTTCTAAGAACTTTTGCCCCGATTCCATGGCTTCATGCTCCAACCAGCCCTGTCATATTGACAGGAGAGCTTACGGGGACCATATAGAAGATGAGGCTAAGAGGCTGGCCAAAAAGCTCATGACTAATGAGTGTATTGCAAGACCAGCCTTGGGACTAGGTTTTTTAACTCCCAGTGTTCAGCGTATAACTATTCTGAATCTAAGAATTTGCTACCTATACTTACCTTTCGTTTTCTTGCTTAATATCATTAGTAAATTAAATGCTAAGTAGTCATCAGTGTCAATTACTATTCACTGAGTGTCCCTTGGCTGCATGGTCATGTTAAAACCACAGGCAGGCATGGTCACAGCTGAACAACAGCTGCCTGCACTGGGTCTCACCTATCTTCCTTTTGTGGGTGACAATAGAAAAGCCAGAACAAAGAGCAGGTTGGGCCAGAGCACTAGCTCTGTATGATGCTTCCCTCTTGTGGCCAACTTGCTGCTTTGGACAGGAAGTAAAGAATTCTCAAAGGTCTTCCTTGCTTAGGGATTACCCATCTACTCAGATACAAAAGCCTGGGCCTGGGTCCAAATGGACTCTGCCAGACCCCTAGCCAAAGATTTCACATGAAATCCTTACCTTGTGGATAAGTGAGGTGGAGGTTTACCCTCAAGAAATCTGGGCGTCCAAAGATTAAGGAGGACAAAGTGAATCTCTGACTTTCAAACTGCAGCTGGAAACCTAATCATTGTTCATGGGCTAAGACCCTGTAGTGCTTGGCTGCCAACAAATGCTGAGTCTTGAGGATGCCAGTAGGTGGTAAGCAATAGCTGAGGTTCAAGGATGCCTGGTGGGGAGGAGAGTTAGGTGGTGGTTAACCACCCCATAATCTTCATCAGAGCTGCTCTGAAGCCCTCCTTGGTGTTCTTATTCTTTCATTTTATACAGTCCTTCAATGTTATGTAAACTTGAATCAAAGCACTTTTAGAAATTGCTCTTGTTATTTATCTTAGCAAGCAAAGAGAGCTTTAAGAGTAGTCCCCTAGGAGCCTCTGCCAGCTTCCTTGCCCTCTCTAAGTCCCTCTTATTCGTTATCCTAAGGTTATCACAGGCTACACCTCATAAGGACCACAACCTCATTCATCCATGTTGACCCAATTTTGGAGCCAGGGGGATGGTGAATAGGGGGCAGGCTTCACTTGAGCCTTATTCGACCCAGGTTTCAACAAGAGCAAAACCAGACTAAGGTGGCAGAGAGTCTGAGGGTAGAAAAATGGGCAGGAAAAAAAAGGTGGAGGGAGAAGCAGAGGAACTGGCAGTAGACAAGTTCCTGGATCGCATTTCCACAATCAGAAGCTCCAAGAAGGCAGCATTATACTAATTATTGAGTTAAAAAGGTTTTAACTCAACTTATCTCACTCTAGGTTTATATTTGTTGGTCCAGTGCAAGGCTAGGTGTGGGGGTGTAGAGGGGGGTTAGTGTTGAGATGACAAAAATATTCTTACTTGTGTCCTTGATGGAAAACTCACTTTCCACTCTTCTCCTCATCTTTTCAACACAAGGTCAGATCCCTCTTGATCATACATTTGAAATGTCCTATCTTTTTACTTATAGCCTTGATCAAAACTCTTGTGAAGTAAGTTTTGGGGTATTTATTTTACTAAGTCCTCATCAATGAACCACAAATGAAGACAGGGATGTGAGCAAATGTTTTAAGTTAATGAGTAAATGAATGAATGATTGAGTATATGAATATGTGCTGAGCTCTGTGCCAGGCATAGGGGATACAGAAGGGAAAAAGACAAAGAGGGGTTTCCTTCAAAGAACTTACAACTGAACCAGTAATTCAAAGACTGATGAACACTTCAAAGGACAAATACAGTGAGCTTTGGGCACCTACATGAGTCTGGCGTGGTGTGGGGTGCAGGGATCTGATACCTCAAAGAATGCATGGAGAGGCACTCAATGAAGAGGTGGGATCCGAGGAAAGAGCATTCCTGGCAGCAAGAACTGCATGTGCCAAGGCCTGAAATGAAAAAGAACTTAGTTCATTAGCGAGAACACAGTGGCTGGGCCAGAGTGAAAGGGAGAGCAATCACTTTTCGTTCTTGTTATGGAGTTGGACTTTTCTCTAATGGCAGTAAGGAGCCATTAGTTAGTTACTAACCGTTAGTAGAAAGCTATGGAGTGCCCTAACTTGGTTTCTATTTTTTAAAATAATAATTTCTCTGGCTGCTGTGTGAAGCACGTGTTGGAAGGAGGTAAAAATGCAGAAAGCTGTCTAGGTGAGAGGTGATACAAAGCCAGGAGAAGGAGCCAGAGATGACATCCAGGTCCGAGGCTTAAGCAGCTGGAGGTGGACACTAGAGGAGGAGCAGGTTTTGGGGCTCATTGGGGGGCCTCTTGAATGTGACATCCTGTGTGTCCTCCACGAGGATCTGTCAAGTCAGTAATTGGCAGTGTGAGCCTGGAGCCCAGGAGAGAGGACAGCACTGGACATAGACAGCATAGAGTTGGTAAATGAAACTAGATGAGTTCAAGATAAGAGAGGCAGAGGGACTCCACCTTGCAACCACTGAGTAGACGGGAATTCAGGGACTGTCAGAAGACAATGCAGCAACCCGCTCTGCGACAGCTCCTTCTGCATTTTTTTTTTAATCTCTGCATTCTCCTGGACATTAGACAATTGGATTATCTTATATGGTGGAAGATGGTAGGTGTCTATTCCATTTTCATCCTCCCTTCTGCCTTAACGACAGACTCCTATATTGTTTAGAGTCTCAGTGTGTCCAGTTTAAAAAAAAAAAAAAAACTACATTTCACAGCATTCTTTGTAAATAAGGATGGCTAATGGGATATAACAGAAGTTGTTGACTGAGACATCTAAATAAAAACCCTCCTAAAGGGGCTGAATCGGCAAGGCATCACATACCCTTTTTCTTTTCTTTTTCTTTTTTTAATTTCAAAAGGCAACTTTATCCAGATAGGAACCTCTCAAACAACAGAAGAAAAGTTAGGCAGGATTATTAAAATACACTCTTAGCAGGATGACATCAGAATGACATGAACAGGGAGCACATGGGCACAGGGCCTCTGCCAGCCACCCCCCTCTTCCCAAATCCACCTACACCCAGGTCCTCCCCACCATCCATGACCCCACTGTCTTAAGTGGGGTCACAGCCACCTCAGGCACCATGAGTAGGATGAGCCTGCGCCCCAAGGTGGGGTCCAGCAGGAGGAGTCCCACGGGCAGGCAGCCACCTGAGGAAGGCCAGTAGGTGAATCTGCTGGGGCAGGGGCTCAGAAGCTACACAGATCCCATTCTCTGGCCCAAGTGAGATTTGGGGCTGCTGGCACTTCCTGCTGGGTGAGTGGGACCTTCGGGCTTGGCAAGAACCAGCACCCAAGTGGGTCAGGAGAGTTGGGGGAGGGGGGCTAAGGGGCAGGAGGGATGGGGGGACTGAGAGTCAGGAGGGATGGGGGGTGTTGGGTTCTTGGTTGGCTGGCACCTGCTCTTGATGCCCAATAACAGTGGCCACGGGAAGGCCACTTGCTAAGACACACAGGCCAGGTCGTTGCCAAAACAGTTTTGCTGCCAGAGGCGCATGCCTGGGATCCAGGGTCAAGGCCAAACTGCACATCAGGCAGGTGCCCCACCCCCTGTAACACCTCCAAGGCATCTTAGTGGAAGTCAGTCTCAGCAGAAATGCAAAGCGTGTCTCAGAGCTTGTGAATCCCAGGGGCTGTCTCCTCCTGGCCCTGCTTGCTCCTCACCCCGTGACACTGGGCGGCTTTCCCAGGAGAACCCAGTGTGCGCTCTGCCACCCCTAACCCTGTGGATTGAGAACCCCCTCACTGAAGTGTTAATGCAGTTAATGTACAAGTAAAACCCAAAGGCTGCTGAGGACCAACACAGAGCTGGCTCTAACCCAGGGCGTCTCGGGTTAGACAAGAGCCGTTTGGCATCTGCAGGAGTCATGGGGTGTTTACGGTTTCATTTGGCCCCCAAATACCTCTGAGGGCCTCAAATTATCTTTTCAAAAATGACCAGAAACCTGAATTTGAACATTCCCCACCCCATGTCCCTCCCGCTGCCTCGGTGCTTCCAGGAGCTCCAGTGACCGGTGACCCAGCTCTGGTCTTGCCGGGGCTCAGGCATCTCTGGAAGCCCAGGTTCTGATGGAACGAACAGGACAGCAGCAAGGAGGCCTCTGCGGACTACGGTCACATGTCCACACGGCACGAATTTTGTTTCCGGACTGTTTTGTAGAAGGCTGTAGAGAGAATTCCCAGCACTTAGAATTTAGACACCAGGTCATCCAAATGTTGACTGAGACATCTAAATAAAAACCCTCCTAAAGGGGCAAGGCATCACATACCTTTTTGCTTTTCTTTTTCTTTTTTTTAATTTCAGATGAGATCGGACATGTTCAGGGTGGTATGGCCGTAGATTCTTTTTTTTGTTTTGTTTTGTTTTAATTTCAAAAGGCAACTTTATCCAGATAGGAACCTCTCAAACAACACAAGAAAAGTTGGGCAGCGATTATTAAAATACACTCTTAGCCAGCTGACATCAGAATGACATGAACAGGGAGCACACACGATTCTCACTTTGTCCTAACAGGGACTCCATGGTGTTGTGCCCAGTGATCTTGGTCTCCTCACGTTCAGCCTGCACTTCACTAACGGGGTCAGCTTCTCGGGGATTCTGGTAGGTACTAAGGTAGCCATCTGTGTCGTGGATGGTAACAGGGGATCCAACTGGCCAGTCGATCCTGTCCACCTGCTTGGAGAAATCGTCCAGCACCTTCTCCAGCAGGTGAAAGCCACCCGGGAAGAGTACTCGCAGTCAGCAATGACCACCCGGGCAAAACTGTCGTTCCGTGCATTGACATGGCATAGCTTTCCCGTTCCTTGACAGAAACTCTGCTGCCTTTGGCTGAGAGCTCCACAACCAGCTGGCTGGGGAAGGCCATGAGTTCCTGAACACTGGTCCTCTGGAAGAAGCTGAAAGAGGACATGTCATAGGCAGCGCTGAGCAGCACCACCTTGGGGTCACCTTTGTAGAGGACGCTCAGGCTGAACAGCCTCATGGCACCACCAGGGCCGCCCACTCCTCAAGACCTCGGGCTGCTGACAAGTCCAATGCCGCCTGCTTTTCTGTCTTCCTTTATTTTCTCCCTGGGACTTGGGCCTGACAGCTTGGGCTCCCGCGGCCACCTCAGACCCCAAGGTAATCTTGAACATAGAAACAAGATAGTTTCTAGTCTCTGTTGATTGTGGTGCTACTGCCCAGGTAACTTGTAGGCTTCTTTAAAGGGAAAGGAAAATGAATCTCAATATTATATAAGCTACTGATATTTGGATTTTGTGATTTTTGCTGTCAAACTTAATCTAACTGATAGATCATTGGTGTGATAATCAGACATGACAGTGAGTCCAAGAAAGAGACTGTGGGGGTCGGGGAGCACAGAATGAAGAAAGCAGGTTAGGCTGATGCATAAAGGAGCAAAATATTCTTTCATATATCATCAGGGAAAGTGTCCATGTTTCTCGCAATGTCTTGAACTACCAGTGCAGCAGCCAAGTACATCATCTCAAGTGCCTCTCCTTGGGACTCTATTAGCAATTGAGCATCTTTGAATCACAAGGCAACGTTAATCTCATGTACAAAAATAGTGCTCATTGTGATTAAGATCTAACAGCTATAATTGGATAATTGCAAAGTTTAAAATAGTTCAGGCAATTAAGAAAGCACAAGTGTCTTGGCTACATGAGGTGCACACCCATTCTACAAGTTCCCAGAAAAATAATTAAATATATATACAGAATTCTAGAATTAGAGGCATATATATATATATACATATATATATATATATATATATATATGTATATATATATATATGCCTCATGTTATTCTCAGCTGCCAGTAATTCTAGAATTCTGTCTCCAGGTTGCCCGATCAAGGGCATAAACTCCGGCTGAGACCCAGCCCGAGTTTAGCTCCCAAACACTGCCCCAAATCAGGCCAGGTCAGCTTGGAAGCCGTGGCACATTTTGCAATTTGTTCACCTCTAAGAAGCATCCTTCAGCACTTGACACAGAGATGCTTGATCTGCTAGCTGGCTCCCTGGAGGGGCCCACCTTATTCCTTTCCTTTGAAAACCATATTGATTTATATTGCGTTTAAGAAGTTGAGGAATAAGAAAGCATATTAGGAGTCCCTCCAAACAGCAGAGAAGACAGATGAAACACTTTGAGGGATTGGTATACAGAAAAGTATAATAAGCCGACAAATATGGGGTAAACCACAGCAAAGCCATAGCCACTAAGTAAATATTACCCCAAATGGAAGAAAACACCTTACTTGCTACCAAAACTAAGAAAATGATGTGGCCAAAAGGAGAAATTTCAAGAAGTTTCTTTAGTGCTTCTGTTGCTCTCTAGCAACCCCTTGTGGTACTTGAAACAATCTGCAGTCTGGTGCTGCTATTCCAGACCCCGTGTTAGTTGCAACAGAATTGAACTAGAAGAAACTGAATCTATTAGAAACTTTGTGCTAAGCACAAGAATCTTAAAGACCTTGAAATTTTTTTTAACTAAATAAATATAGCAATGAGTTCATTTCCTTCACACCAGTCAAACTCAATTTTTAAGACAACCAATTTGATTAAAATATATATATAATCTCTCTCCCTCTCTCTCTTTCTTTCTCCCCCATTCATCTATCATTTAATAAGATTGTGCTATGTGCCAGCCCTATGATTGTGGCTCAGGTAAATAGATGGACATAGTATCATAGTTTTGTAGGACAGACAACTAGGAAATAGGCAAGGGTCAAATCATGAAAGATCTTTATATTCTATTGAAAAATTCGAAGGAGATAGGGAGGCATGAAACATGTAAGCAAGGAAGTGGTATAATCAAATCTGTCATTTATAGAAAGTGATTCTGGAAACAGGGTAAAGGTGGGATGGGTGTGGGTATATCGCAGAACGATGAGTTAGGAGACTGAAAATTCAGGTTAAGACAGGCTGACCCAAGGCAAGTAGGCATAAAAGAAAAAGAGTGCAAACTGAAGAAAAATTTGGGAGTAGATTTGAAAGACATAGTGCATGGGTTAGGTTTCTATCTAAAGCAGCCAAGTGGCTGGTAGTGTCAATAGTTGGTGAGGCAAACATAGAAGGCTTGGATTAAGGTGATGGGTGTGGGAACTGGAAGAGGGAATATTTGATTAGAAATTTAAATGTGTTTTTTTTGGAAAGAGCTTTTCATCTGGAGTCAGTTCTAACTGAATTTTATTAGTCTATATTTGTCTATTTGTATTCATTAATTACAGGATCCAACTAATGTCCATAGTTGTTTGCATCTTCCCTGCCATCAGCTTTTTCAGGTGTGCAAAAACCACACTACAAACTCCCCATGTGACCCTGAATGCCATGGTGTGCCCCCCTCTCCTCAGGAAATGCAAGTAACAAAAATCTTTCATTGGCATTGACCTCTTCATGTTGTCACTCAGTCACCTTTATAAATTAAGAGCACCAGTCATACCTCCTCCTTTATAATTCTGAACATGTGACTGCTTTATTTTGCTCATCTAAAGTATAAGAATAATAATAAGGAAAAAAGAATAATAATAAGAGTCAGTTTATGTGATTATAGGCTTATTTATGATAATGACCTTTGCACATTATAAGCATGTTTGTTATTATCATTAGCCCTGAAGAATATAATCTGCCAACAAAACAAACTTCTAATTTTTTTTTCTGACAATATGGTCAATGAGTCATATACATTGAGCCTCATCCCTGTTCATAGTGCAGGTAAATTCATGTGATCTGACCAAAGCAAGAAATATAGAGCTACAAGGAGCTGGGTTGGTTGGTCTTACCTAATGTAATATCATATTTTAAAAATTCTGCATTTGAAAAAGAAAAATCAATAAAAAGGACTCTCTTACAGTGTTTAAAAACATCCTGGGTTTATGGTCATTCTAGCCAGAACTTTTCAGGAGTTCAACTAAACAAAACTTGATTAAGTTTTTTGTGGTTTTATTTGTGGGTTTTTTTGTTTTTGTTTTTGTTAGTCCTCGCCTGAGGATATTTTCCCATTGATTTTTTAGAGAGATTGGGAAGGAGGGAGTGAGACAGAGAAACTTTTATTGGTTGCCTCTTGCATGCGTCCTGACCAGGGCTGGGTATCAAGCCGCAATCAGTATGTGCCCTTGACCGGACTCAAACCCAAACCTCATCGTTCTATGGGCTGATGCTCTATCCCCTGAGCCAAAACTGGCTAGGGCTTGACCATTAAGTCCAGTTGCTAATTTATAAAAATTTCCCACCAGTTTCTTGCTGATTGCTCTAAATACAATGATTTGGCAATAAAAAATGGGGGGGGGGATGATGTTTTAGAAAGGAAAAGAAGACAAACTAGGGTGGGATGGGATAGAAAACAAATGGTTTTTTCCAGCAGCAAAATTGTATTATTGTCATGCCAAGAAATAACAGTTTCCACAGAGAGCCCTCCATAGATTCAAGATGCTAACAAGAAAAGGCTTGTCCAAAGCCAGTCAGAGTATGAGAATCAAGATGGTGACTCTGTTTAAAGGAATTCCTATGGAAAGATTCTAGGTTTCCTGGAGCATTTAATGCTAACTTCACTTGGTTCAGAGTAAGAGCAGGTGACAACAGGACTATGATCAGGGTGAGGCAAGAGAGGCGCCTAGGGTATAAAATTTAAGGTGACATTCAGGATTCTCAACTCTTTGCATATCCCCTGGTCCTCATCCTACAGTACAGCTATAGGGATAAAGAATGGGTAGTTACCAAGCAGTCAGAGATGTAAACTACAGCATAGAGCAGTGGTCAGCAAATTCATTAGTCAACAGAGCCAAATATCAATAGTACAACAATTGAAATTTCTTCTGAGAGCCCAATTTTTTAAACTTAAACTTCTTCTAACACCACTTCTTCAAAATAGACTCGCCCAGGCCATAGTATTTTGTGGAAGAGCCACACTCAAGGGGCCAAAGAGCTGCATGTGGCTCTCGAGTCATGGTTTGCCTACCACTGGCATAGGGAATAAAGTCAGTAACCTGGTCATAATGATGTATGGGGCCAGGTGGGTACTTGAAATATAAAGGGGAGCACTCTGTGAAGTACATGATTGTCTAACCTCTATGCTGTACACCTCAAAGTAATACAGAATAATATTGAATGTAAACTATCATTGAAAAATAAATACAAATTTAAAATAAAACATCATGGCAATGATTTTTTTAAAAAAAAAAAAGCATTTCCATTCTAGCATCATTAACATAGAGAAGCACTGTCAAGTGGCTCGCCCTCAGCTGCAGCATAATCATAATGCAGACTATTGTGAGCTGTTCTCTGCACTGAAGCATGCCTCTATGGATAGACTGGGTTCTTTGCCAAGTAGCCTCCATCCAAACCTATCCAGAGTTTTGAATTTGAAGAGGAATTGAGATTAAACAATGTTTGCTTATTCATACCAGAAGTGGAACAAATGCTCACTCTTAGTGAGGTAAAAGTATTTCTGAGAAGTTCACCTCAAGTTCTACAAATACACACGTGTATTTCATACAAAAATAGCCACCACACAAGACCACCCATGTTCTTAATTCCCATAGTGCTCCGGATCAGAAATTCCTTTTCCTCTGGTTATTTTTCCCTTTGCCTCATGCCAGGTTTGGACAGTTTGCTAGCAAAACTCTGTGTTTTATTTAAAACCAGAGGCATGAAATTTGTGCATGGGGGTGGGTGTCCTTCAGCCCAGCCTGCATCCTCTCCAATCTGGGACCCCTCAAGAGATGTCCGACTGCCCATTTAGGCCTGATCCTACCACTAGGGCAGTCAGACATCCCTCTCACAATCCAGGACTGCTGGCTCCCACCTGCTTGCCTGCTTATCTTCCTGATTGCCCCTAACTGCTTCTGCCTGCCAGCCTGATCACCCCCTAACCACTCCTTTGCCAGCCTGATTGATGCCTAACTGCTCCCCTGACAGCCTGATTGCCCCTAACTGCTCTCCCCTGCAGGTCTGGTCATCCCTAACTGCCCTACCCTGCTGGCTTGATCACCCACAACTTCCCTCCCTTGCAGACCTGGTCCCTTCCCTTCTGGCCATCTTGTGGTGGCCATCTTGTGTCCACATGGGGGCAGCCATCTTGTGTGTTGGAGTGATGGTCAATTTGCATATTACTCTTTTATTAGATAGGATAAGGAGTGAAATGCTCCCCATAAGTCTAAAAGAGATGTTATGATGGCAAATGACTACATTCAACAGTGTTTGATTTTTCTAGATTCATGAAATATCTATTAAAATACTTTTCAGCAGTTTTCATACATGTCCCTGATAAAAAAAAATAAACAAAAACTCCTATAAATTCACTATTATGATAGTTGTCCCTTTTTTCACTAGAGAAGAGCATAGCTATTATGTCATAGGCATTTTAGATTGACACAAATAGGCAGGAGCTTGGGGTCAACATTGAGTTTGGCCTCAGATGTTGCTTTCTCAATTAGTCTGCTCTCCTCAAGCCCCCGCTCCTCCAACTCCTTCTGTGTATGGGTGATTCATACAATTCTGCAACTAATATTTATTGAAAACTTACTCTTGTCCAGGCACTGTTTTAGGCACTAGAAGTATATCATTGTCCAGAAATGGCAATGAGGCCAGCAAAATAGGAAGTGAATGAGTAAAGGGGAGAATGGAAGAAGATGTGACAATGGCTGCATCTTGAAGGGCCATGAGAGTTATTTTAAACATTTTATGTTTTACTCTAAGTAAATGGAGAGCTATTGCAGGATTTTAAGCAAAGGGGTGATCACAATCCAATTGCATTTTCAAAGGATCACTCCGGCTGCTGTACTGAAAATAGTCTGTTGTGGGGAAGGAAAGGAAAAAAATAAGGTAGATTTTTAGGAAGCTACTGAAGTAATCCGAGTAAAAGGTGATGGTGGCTTGGTCCAGGGTGAAGAATGTAGGTAGAGAGAAGTGGTCAGATTCTGAATATATATGGGTTATGCTTAAGTTGGAACCAAAGTCTTGCCATATTAGCTGCAGAGTGTGAAAGAGAGAAAGAGAATTGTCAAGGAGAACTCCTAGATTTGTGGCATAAGCAATTGAAAGATTAGAGTTACTATCAGCTGAGATGGGGGGGGTGGGAACTGAGGGTGGATTAAGTTAGAGGGGAAAAGCAGGAGTCAAGTCTTAAAGTTAAGAGATTACAATTTAACATCCAAGTGAAGATATTGAGTAGGCAGTTGGACATATGAATCTACTAGAAGCCGGGTGCGTGAAATTTTTGCACTGGGGGAGGTGGGGAGGTCTGTAGCCCAGCCTGCATTCTCTCCAATCTGGGGCCCTTTGGGGGATGTCCGACTGCCAGTTTAGGCCCGATCCCATGGGACTGCTGGCTCCCAACCATTTGCCTGCCTGCCTGCCTGCCTGATTACCCCCAACTACTTCTGCCTGTCAGACTGATCACTCCCTAACCACTCCCCTGCCAGCTTGATCAACACCTAACTGCTCCCCTGCTGGCCTGATTGCCCCCAACTGCTCTCCCCTGCAGGCTCGATAACTCCCAATTGCCCTTCCCTGCAGACCTCCTCCCCCTCAGCTGCCCCCCCCCTGCAGGCCTGGTCACCCCTAACTGCCTTCCCCTGCAAGCCTGGTTGCCCACAACTGCCCTACCCTGCTGGCCATTTGTGATGACCATCTTGAGATCACATGTAGGCAACCATCTTGTGTGAGGCTGTGGCAGTCAATTTGCATATTACCTCTTTATTATATAGGAGGATAGTTCAGAAAAGAGGATGGAAATATACATTTAAGAGTTGGCAGCATATAGATTGCATTTGAAGCCATCAGGTTAAATGAGAACAACCAAAAAATGAGGTTCAAAGACCTAGCCCTGGGCAACTCCAACAGAAAGAGAAGACAAAAAAAGAGAAGGATCAGCAAAGATATGAGAAAAAGAAATCAGTAGTAACACTTAATGAATGCATTTGCTACAGCTGACACACACAAAAACATGAAACTATTCAGTTAGATGCAGGGGAGGACAGCGTGGGGGAGGGGGGTCTGGAAATAAGTGGATAAGGGCTACTACACATAGGCAAGAATGTTGACTTTTTCTCCTGGACTATCATTTTTAATGTGTGGTTTTAATGTCTTGGTCAACATATGGCTACTATGACTCCAGACAATGTCTTCAAGCTCCAGGTAGGAAGAAATGAGATGAAGCAAGAAAGACAAAAACTTTCCTTCAGAGCTTTCCCTCTTTAATGCAACAGGGAAACCCTCACCAGAAATTGCACCAATATCTCATTGGCCAGAATCATGTCACATGGCCAAATTCGAGCTGCAAGAGATTTTGAATATTTTGCTTCCCAACATTTGTACTAGAAAAAGGCAATAAAATGATATTGAGGGAGGATGTTGAGTGGGTCAATCTATAATACCTGCTGCAGAGACTGAGGAATTCTGCAGAGATAAAGATCTCATGGCTGTAGAAATAGATGAGAAGTTGGGACTCCCAAGGCAATTTCTCTCTGATAAATAAATGTATCTTAATTAATGATCTTACACCCATCTCTAAGAATTATAACCAGGCAACTGTCCCATTGCTTTTATTTGAACCTCATTTTGCCTTTATTCCAGGAAATATCCAAGAAATTCACACATGGCAGTCCTCTTTTGACTCTCCATTGAACCAATGCCATTCTCCTTTGAAATGGAATCAGCTAAGAGATAGACTTCAAGAGCCAAACAACCTTTCAGCCCCATCATCACATTTGGTTTATGGGAATGACTGGCTCTCTCCCAGCCTTTCAAAGAGATGTCCTATCTGTAGACTATCGTTATTAAATATTTATTAGCACACTTTATAAGGGAAAGGTCAATTCATGAATCTTGGATTCTTGTTCTTTTGGCTTAGAATGCTCTGGCTGGAAAAAAAAATCATTCAAAGCGCAGTTCAGATGTTTCTCTACAATATCCCCTGGCTTGATTAGAAGATCCTTTCTCTGCACTCTCGTAATACTTTGAATTATACAGCATACATTTATAGTATACAGTTAAAATAATGCTTAGAGGAAACCTTACAGCATTAAATTCTTATATTAGAAAGTATTGAGGTCTCAAATAAATGATCTATGTTTCTACCTTAAGAAACTAGAAAAAAAAGAATTAAACCTAAAGTAAGCAGATAAATGTAATGAAGAGAAGAGCAGAAATCAACAAAATAGAAATGGGACAAACAATAGGGAAAAGAAAAATAATAAAGCCAAGAGCTGATCCTTTGAAACTATCACTAAGATTGATATATCTGTGGTTAAAATAATCAGTAAAAAAGAGAAAACATACAAACTATCAATATCATGAATGAATGAGGAGACAATTCTATAGATCTTATAATATTAAAAATAAGGAATGTTATCAACAATTATATTAATAAAGCCAATAAATTTTTACTGATAAATTTATAACTCATATGTATAAATTCCTTCAAAAATACAAATTAACCCAACTTACTCAGGAATAAATAGATAATCTGAAAAGACTTATTTCTATTGAGGACATTAAATTCGTAATTTATAACTATCCAACAAAGAAATTTCCAGGCTCATGTGGCTTCAATTAGGTGAATTATATCAAACACTTAAGAAATAAATAATACTAATTCTACACAAACTTCTACAGAAAAGAGGAGGAAACAAGTCCCAGCTATTTCTACAAGGCCATTATTACCCTGATACCAAACCAAGGCAAAGTCATGACAAGAATAGAAAATTATACAGGTGAACATAGATTTCAAAATCCTTTAAAAAATTAGTTAATTGAATTCACCAATATATAAAAAAGAAAAATAAATTGTAACTAAGATTGTTTTAAGCTAGGAATGCAAGATTACCTAGTTTTTAAAAATAAGTTAATATATATCACCACATTAACAAAAAAGCTATAAGATAATCTCAATAGATGCAGGAAAAGCTTTTTACAAAACCTAACATCTATTTCAGATAAAAACTCTCACCAGCCAAATCCGGTTTGACTCAGTGGATAGAGCGTCGGCCTGCGGACTGAAAGGTCCCAGGTTCAATTCCGGTCAAGGCCATGTATTTTGGTTGCGAGCACATACCCCAGTAGGGGATGTGCAGGAGGAGGCTGATTGATATCTCTCTCTCGTCGATATTTCTAACTCTCTATCCCTGTCCCTTCCTCTCTGTAAAAAATCAATAAAATATATTTAAAAAAAAAAAGACCACACATCTTTAAAAAAAAACTCTCACCAAAGCATGAATAGAAGGAAACTTCCCTACTCTAATAAAGAGTATCCATGAAAAACGTATAGTTAACATCATACTTCATGATGAAAGATTGAATATGTCCCTAAGATCAGGAACAAAGCAAAGATGTGACTTATATCATTTCTATTTAGCTTTGTACTAGAATTCCTAGTCTGTGCAATAAGGCAACTGAAATAAATAAAAGGCAACCAAATTGGGAAAGAAAAAGTAAAATTGCCTTTTATACTCAGATAACATGATTGTCTGTGTAAAACAAAATTCTAAGGAATCAACAGGGTTGCAAAATATAAGCCAAATTGCATTTCCATATACTAATAACAAATATAAATGAAAGGATGCCATTTATAATAGCATAAAAAGTAAAATATTTAGAAATAAATTTTTTAAATACATGCAAGTACAAAATTTACAAAATATTACTGAGATTAAAAAAAAGAAGAAGCTGAAACCGGTTTAGCTCAGTGGATAGGGCATCGGCCTGCGGACTGAAAGGTCCCAGGTTCGATTCCGGTCAAGGGCATGTATCCTAGTTGCAGGCACATCCCCAGTAGGGGGCATGCAGCAGGCAGCTGATCGATGTCTCTCTCTCATCGATGTTTCCAACTCTCTATCTCTCTCTTCCTCTCTGTAAGAAATCAATAAAATATATTTTAAAAAATCAATAAAATATATTTTTTTAAAAAAAGAATAAGACCTAAGTAAATGAAGAGACATACCATGTCCATGGATTGGAAGACTCAATATTGTTAAAATGTCCAGAGCATAAGTCCTGCAACATAAGAAAATTTTAAGTATCTACTGTATCATGTCTTATTAACATCCAGTAGCCAAAGGGAATCAATGGCCAAATCCAATATCAATGACTGAGAATGTCTGCTTATCATATGAAAATGAGGGAGAGGAATATGTTTCTGAAATATAATTGAATTTCTCACAAGATTCGTGGAACATTAGTTATATTAGTATCCTTAGAACTTAACATAATACATGCAAATGGTTGTTGAATGATGACTAAATAAAAATCTTTTTATAAAGTATGTCCAGTCCTAACCTGTTTGGCTCTGACCTACAGCCTGAAGGGTCCCTGGTTTGATTCTGGTCAAGAGCATGTACCTCAGTTGCAGGCTCCTCCCTAGCCCAGGCCCTGGTCGGGGCTCAAACAGAAGGCAACCAATCAATGTGTTTCTCTCACATTGATATTTTTCTCTGTGTTTCCCTTTCTCTTCTACTCTCTGAAAGTCAATGGAAAAATATCTTCAAGTGAGGATTTAAAAAAAAAAAAAAAAGTATGTCCCAATATCTCCTCATGTTTCAATTTGGAAGGATCTTTGTTTCAAAAATAATAACTGGAGTGTCACAATCTTATCCTATGATGATGATGTTACCTCACTATCCACATCCTGAGATTCTACAATAATTACAGTTTCATGCTGGGAACAAAGGGAGTTAAAGCACAGCACCAAAATACTTATCAGTACATCATTCTTGCTAGAAGTGAAAAATTGCCATTTTTTTTCTTTTTCTTTTGTTGTAGAGTTGAGGTGTAATGTGAGACTGAACATATAAACAGTAGAAAATAACCTTAATTAATTATTGTCTCATAACTTCCATTATATACCTATTCTGTAGAATTCATTCTTCCTGTCCTTTTGAATGAAATTTGGAATATACTCACTGACATTTCTTGCTTTGCATCAATAATAAAATGTTCATTATTTCCTCCAGTATAGTAACTATAAACTCTGAACTTCATGTAAAATTTGAATTTCTATTTCCCCACCTTTGACTTATTGAAGAAGAAAAGGCTGCAGTTGTAAATATGGTCAATTTCTTCCCTGTTTTCCACAACTATAGCTTTTTCCCCTACTACTTTCCTACTTAGTTTGTTGCCATTGGTCCCTTCAGGGTTAAGGAGAGTGAGATATGGAGAAGAAGTAAAAAGATAAAAGACTTGACTTAATGTCTTGAGTTAATGTCAAGAACTGTGAAGGAACAGGATTTTTCCTGCTTGTAAGGTAATGAGCCTGCCACAGGTTCGCTGATGCTGTCAAAAGTCACAAGACTCCTAAGTCAGAAAGAAAGGACTCTACTACTCATGGTATGGTGAAAGCATGAAA
Organism: Lasiurus borealis; assembly: GCA_004026805.1. NCBI lineage: Eukaryota > Metazoa > Chordata > Mammalia > Chiroptera > Vespertilionidae > Lasiurus > Lasiurus borealis. The sequence continues at coordinate 19,150 of PVJN01028509.1, forward strand.
TCTATATTTATGTCAGTTCTCTCTGTCTCCTAAGCTCTGTGTGCGCCATGCAAAGTGGCCTGGGTGGAAGCTACACATGCAGTGGGTCTGTGTCACAGCTGAAGAAACCTAAGTAAGGAACCCTCATCTCTCTATATAAAAGCTTAATATACAAAGTGTTCCCTCGGGAGTTCAATCACTTACTATGACATGCGCTGACCACCAGGGGGTGGCACCGAACAAAGGAAGGCCCAATCAGCAGTCAGCAGTCACTAGGGACCCTACCCATGCACGAATTTGGTGCACTGGGCCTCTAGTCTTTTATAATAGCCTACAAGCAAATCTGACCAACCTTTGTCTCAGAAGGAGACATTGTCTTTGTTACACTGGCCATCAACCAAATATGCCCTCTGCTCTAGAGAGAGACTGTCTCTATCCTTTATACCTGTTGTTTTAATTTCTGAATATCAAAATCTAAATCAGTGTCTCACTAAAAAAAACATTGAAATATAGAGGGATGGAAGTTGGGGAGAATGTATATGAAGGTGGCCATGGAAGTGTCTAGAATCAAGTAAGGACAGAGAGCCCAGGAAGCAGGACCACCTGGTCAGACTACCCCAGCCTTAGCTCCTCCTTCTCAAATGTGTCCTGTGGTTGCAGAAAAACATTAGTGTTATCAGGGGGCTTCCATAAATTACACTCCATGTCCCACCCTTTTGACTTTTGTTGCTCCCAAGTAAGGACCATGGCATCCTCCACCTGCCACAATTTTTGCTCTATGCTGCTCTGCTCTGTGACGTAATGCCCCCCTCAGGTGATTAGCTGATTGGAACCAACTCCGCCAGCTGCCTCATTTAGGCTCGAGCGTTTTAGAGATCAAGTACACAAAGAAGAGGCTGTTCTCTAATAAATATTTGTTGAAGGAATTCATTTTAAAAAAATGACTTTCCATAGTGGGATCACTGCATCGTGCTCTCATGTATTTTCTCCATTTAGGAAACCAAACCCCAGCCTTCCAAGGGAGAAAGAGAGGATGTCTAATCATCTCAGGCTAATGAAGGATGCATCCACCCCGCAGTTGTCTTCAGGCAGCAGATATTACCTGCCGCCTCGCGGGAGAGCAAGCTGAAGAAAATGAGAAATGTAATGGGATATTCCGGACGGGGAAGAAAACGGTTTTCTTCATTGCGAAGAGTTACTTACTTCCTAATCAAGTCTCCAACTTTGACCAGCCAAACGATGTGCAGCTTCAGCACCGCGCAGAAAATAACTGGCTCCCGCTTCTGCGTGGAGCAGTCAGCATGAAATGTAATGCAATTCAAAATAGACAGGATACACATGCTCCAGAGGGAAGTCATTAATACCCATGAATAATGATAAAGCAAAATGCCATCTGCCAGGATAATGTGGCAAATCTTTTTAAAATTCCAATTAGCCTCTAAACCAGGAACAGTGAGCAACCATGCTCCCCCTGCCATGCGAGACAATGCGTCCTTGATGTCTCCATCGCTTCGTATGGAGACGAAAATGTGAGTGATGGAAACATTACCCATGTGTGCATACATTTTGGAGGAGGCATTCATTATTCTTTAGGACACGGGTGCTGGTTATGTAACCGGGTGGAACAGAATGTTACAATCTGCTAATTAAGGCCACATATGTATTTTCATATATATTTTAATTGCGGGGGAGAGGGAGTTTGAAAAAAAAAAAGTGTGTGTGTGTTATAAACACCGTATATTAATTTCATTGTAACAATGTAGTTCCTTTTCATTCTGATATGTACTTGGAGTCAGAGATAATGAAGCATTTCTATCGCTGTTATTCCCGGGGAAAATTGCCTGGCTTATGATGGATTCCAGGATGCAAGCCATTTTCCTGAACTGCGTTTTACGAAGCACATGACTATTAAAATCATAATGTCCTTTATTAGAACTGTTGTGGTATAGCCTGCAAAGAAATGGTTCTTATAACAAATGCATTAAAATAGTTCTACAAGCCGAGTAGTCCATCACTTGTCTCTTGAAATACCTCAAGAAGCTAAGCAACCTATTTCTGAGCACTGACATCTCCCACTAGCTCTTGCTTCTGCATGGCTAAGCCTCGCACATAAAGAGCACTGTTTGGAGTTTCTGATCCCACTGCCCTCATTAGTCAGTTGCATTCTTTTCAGACTTGGTTTCATCTATAAATATCTTCCCAGCTTCAAAGCGCTATTGTAAAAATCAAAATAAGTCCATGTGAAAAGTATCTTCGGAAAAGCTTTAAAACCTCCCCTGGTAAAAGTCACTTTTTATTATCATGATGAGATAAAGGAGGCAGGATCGTCCACGTTATATTAAGAGGTAAAATTATACTTTAAAAAAGAAGAACAAAAAGATCTCTCCCCAGGTTTGGAGCACAGATTTGATGCTAGATTAGGCAGCTATTGTTTAAGCAGCAGGGTGATCTGTCTCCTTCCCGGGATAATGCGGCCAATCTTTAATAATAATAATGAGGCCATGCCAATACCCTGCCCTCTGCAGTTCCTTCCAGCTTTAACTCCAAGGACGTGTGCTTGAATCCACAGGCTACTTGAACTTGGGTAACAGGAGTTAGGTTGGAATTGGGGTTACATTCCAATTATTAACAACACTAGAGGCCCGATGCATGAAATTCATGCAAGAGTAGGCCTTTGCAGCCCTGTTTTCGTCTGAAAGGTCATCCGGATGGTAGTTCGGCTGTTCAGTTGATTTACATATTATGCTTTTACTAGAGGCCCAGTGCACAAAATTTGTGCATGAGGGTGTGTGTCCTTCAGCCAAGCCTGCACCCTCTCCAATCTGGGACTCCTTGAGGCATCAATTGCCTGTTTGGACATCCCTCTCACACTCCAGGACTGCTAGATCCCAACTGCTTATCTGCCTCTGCCTGATTGCCCCTAACTGCTTCTGCTGCCAGCCTGATCACCCTCTAACCACTCCCCTGCCAGCCTGATTGATGCCTAACTGCTCCTGGCTGGCCCAATTGCCCCTAACTGCCCTTCCTTACTGGCCTAGTCACCCCTAACTGCCCTCCCCTGCTGGACTGGTCACCCCTAACTGCCCTCCCACTGCCCTCCCCTGCAGTCCCAGTCCCTCTCACAATTGCCCTCCCCTGGAGACCTGGTCCCCCCCAACTGCCCTCCCCTAAAGGCTTGGGTCTCCCAAAACTGCTCTCCCTTGCTAGCTGGTCACCTCTAATTGCCAACAACTGCCCTTTCCTGCCATCTTATGGCAGCCATCTTTGACCACATGGAGGCAGCTATCTTGTGTCTTGGAGTGATGATCAATTTGCTTATTACTCTTCTATTAGATACCCTGTTTCCCCGAAAGTAAGTCCTATTTCCAGTTTTGCCTCTTGCTGTAATATAAGACATCCCCCCAAAAATAAGACCTCCCCGATAATAAGGCCTCCCCAGAACATAAGGCCTCCCCAGAATATAAGGCCCCCAAAGCTAACATAAGGTGTCTGACTCCTGATTTAATGAGACCTCACACTGCCTGAACAGCTCTGGCTGTGCTGCGGCCCATGTGAGCTGGTTTGTGATGACAACTACTAACATACCGTATACAGATAATAAATTTCCTTTTTTTGTTGCTCAACAATAAATGTGTGCCGTATTCTTATTCATGGAGAAATAAGACATTCCCTGAAAATAAGACTTAGCGCATCTTTTGGGAGCAAAAATTAATATAAGACACTGTCTTATTTTGGGGGAAACAGGGTAGGATAAACAGTTTCTATTATCTAGGTGTTGAAAAGGTTGAGTTGTTTTATTAAAAACACACACACACACACACACAAACAAACAAACAAACAAAAAAACCCTAAAGTTTTTTGACTGAGCATGCTTCAGAATGCAAAAACCCCCATGCTCCGGCACATACCACATCACAGTGAGCAGTGTGAGGCAGGGAAACCTAGAGCTGCTGTTGAACTGCAGAGCAGGTGATTCCCGTGCAGACCGTCAAGAATTTACTGCACCAGTCACATCTGAAGACTTGGGCTCAATAATAGTTTATGTCTGTACACCCTTGGGCCTTGTGATTTTTATTTCTAGGAATCTATACTAACAAAACATTACTCCAGCCCAGCTGGTGTGGCTCAGTGGTTAAGTATCCACCTATGTGCCAGGATTCAGTTTGATTCCAGGTTGCAGGCTTGATCCCCAGTAGGAGGCGATCGATCAATGATTCTCTCTCATCATTGATGTTTCTATCTCCCTCCCCCTCTTCCTCCCTTTTAAAATCAATAAAAATATATTTTTAAAAAGCACTACTCCATGTGCACTTTAATAGCAAAGAACTGGAAAATATAAATGCATTTAATAGAAACATGAGGGCATAAAAATGAGGGATATATATACATATATATAGACACACACACACACACACACACACACACACGTATACTTTTCACAGAGACCTTCAAATATAGCATTTACAATACAAAGTGCTGTGGACTCTGGGGATAATGATGTGTTATCAATTGTAGCAAATGTGTCCCTCTGTGGGAGAGAGTGAGAAGAGGGAGGCTGTGCATGTATGGAGGGCAGGGGCTGTGCTTTCCTCTCAATTTTGCTGTGAACCTAAAACTGCTCTAAAAAATAGTATACAGTATCTTTAAAAAGAAAAGAAAAAGAGAAAAGCATATCACAAAGCATTATCTAAAGTACAATCCCATCTAGGTTACACTTCCCAGCTCTTGCATGTTTTACAAATTAAAGGAAAGACCTTACACCAGCAAAAAAAAAAAAAAAAACTAACTCACTTTATTGTGATGGTCTGGAACTGAACCTGCCAATATCTCTGAGGTATGTGTGGGTATGTGTATCAGCAGATGCACAAAAAGGGGGCTGCAAGGATACAAAACACTCACCAAGTGACACAGTCCTGCCTCTGGGACATGGGACAGGGAAGATGTGGTGGAAAAAACTTTAACTCTGTACTTTATGCATTTGTCATGGTGAATGCTGTGCAGAGTAAATGCAGTCCTGTACTCTTTATATTGCACAGGAAAACATCACACAATCATATGCTATTATACACACACAGAACAGACTGGTGGTTGCCAGAGGGGGACTGGGTGAAAGAGGTGAGGGGATCGAGAAGTACAAATTGGTAGTCACATAAACAGTCATGGGACGTAAAGCATAGCATAGAAAATATAGTCAATAATATCGTAATAAGTATGCATGGTGCCATATGGGTACTGGAAATATCACGGAGGGACACTTAAAGTATATGATTGTCACCTGGCCGGGCATGGCTCAGTGGTTGAGCATCAACCTATGAACCTGGAGGTCATGGTTCGATTCCCCATCAGAGGACATGTCCAGGTTGTAGGCTTGATCCCCAGTGGGGGTGGGCGTGAGGAGGCAGTGGATCAGTGATTCCCTCTTATCACTGATGTTTATATCTTTCTCTCCCTCTCCCTTTCTCTCTGAAATCAATAAAAATATATTTTTTTAAAAGTATATGATTATCTAACTACTATGCTGTAGACCTGAAATCAGTACAAAATAATATTGACAGAAAACTGTAATTGAAAAATAAAACATTAAAAACAATAATATGCTATTATAACAAATAAATAAACAAAAATAGGCTCAAAGGCCCCAGCCGTTTGGCTCAGTGAATAGAGCTTTGGCCTACAGACTGAAGGTCTGGGGTTTGACTCCAGTCAAAGGCACATGCCCAGGTTGCAGGCTTAATTCCTAGTAGTGGGTGTGCAGGAGGCAGCCAATCAATGATCCTCTCTCATCATTGATGGTCTCTCTCTCTCTCTTTCCCTCTCCCATCCTCTCTGAAATCAATAAAAATATATTTTTAAAAAATAGGCTCAAAGATTAGCCAAGTGCCAATCATCTTTAAGTCAAATGCTGAGCCTGAGAACTCACTAGCTTACATAATGTTTACATCTTAAATTTTCTATTGGTTTCATCAAAACCATAATACAGAGTCCTACTGGAATGTTGCTAAGAAAATAAACTGAATAAGATTGCTTTAATTTATATGATTAAACTAAAGACAAAAATGTTGGAACCTTAGCAATACTTTAAATTTATACATATAATCTCATTTATTGAAATATAAAGATCTTCATTTACACGTTTAAAAACAAAAACATGAACGGGGACTTGCAATACATTTTGTATCTGTAGACCCTTCCTATCGAGTTAGTTCTTCTCACACATTCACCACACCACTGTTTCGGGAACACTTACGTATTTTTCTCTTTATTATTTCTAAAATATAAATTTTGGACATTCAAAAGTGCAACAGTTAATGTGCCTGTGGGGAATATCACAGTTAAAAATATATAAACAAAGGCAGTGATACAGCTTGTCATAAATGTTTTGGCAGTATTCTCCAAGTCTATATAGAAATACATATATACATATTGATGTATAACATCATTGTATCTTACGTCCCTCTTCACAAAAATAGGACCATTTTGTTACAGGTTGGCAGACCACATTTTAAGGACATCATAGATCATTTTAAAAGCCACAAGTTTTGTTTCTCAGGCCAGCTTTGATTGTCTTTATCAAAACAGAAAGCAGGAGTGATTGGCAAATTTTAATCTGGGGACTTTGTGGTAGGCCATAAAGGAAACAGATCTGTGATACACTGAAAACGCTGTTTTTCACAAAACAAAACAAAACAAAACAAAAATTGCAATTACATACAAACTCAGATGAGAGCATTTGTTAGGACTGGAACCTGCTGCTCTGAAAATCTTCTCCAGCCTGATGATGTCACTCAAGACTCAAAGGAACATCAAAATGCAAAGCACCAACAAAAAGAAGGCTACACACAGGCAAGCAAGCGAGAGAGCGAGTGATAAACAGAATGCTTGAGCTGTGATTCTAGAAATACAAATGTATTTCAAGTCTAATTGGCTCTACAGAACCTCTACAGTTAGGTTTGCTTTTTTAATTGGCCAATCGGGCTCAGTCTTCACGCTATGAAAAAGGTGGATAAGAAAGTTGGAGCTTGCACTGAGATTACAGCACTAAGGTAGTCAAGTACCTTGTTATTGCTTTTACATCTTTCAAAGCATCACCTGTCAGGAGCATACACGGTGATTGCAGTAATCACAGCCCATGTTTCATTCATACGGTGTCAGAGATTAAGCGGTATATTGCAAAGAATGCCAATGAACGCACGCCAACCAGTTTGACAGTTTGAATTGATGTGACAATTTGTCCTGCCATCTAATCCCAAAATCAGGAGGAAAAAAAATTTTTTTCCACCAAAATATTGGCCTGGTTCTCGAGACTTAGCACACTAAATTGCATCATTTTTGTACGTGCGTTTTGGGGCCTGGGGAAGGAGTTCAGCTCCTCCGTGCTGCGGGAAGCAGTGCCTTTACTTTTAGAAGACCTGCCCGCAGAGATGTAGCATGCTCAGCCTCAGCAAAGAGTAAAAAGTTAAATTAAGCATAGCAATTGCCAGATATGTGGCATTAAAGTGGCACTGACCAGAAGCCAAAGATTTCAACAGCAGCCCAGTTCCTAATTTCAAATTATTTTTTTTCCCCATGGCTTTTTCCTGTAACTTACCCTGGTATTTTCCAGACCCGGCTGATCAGAACAGCCAGGGTGTTTATAAAAATACAGGTTTCTTTTCCCCTCCATCTCCCGCCCAGATTTAATCATTCAGAATCTCTGGGATGAGGACTTAGTATCAGGGGATTCTGGTTGCCAGTTCCATTTGGGAACCAAAGATCCAGGCAAAGGCACACACAGCCTTCCCTAGGCAATGTCTTTATGGGCTCAGAGTTTCACAATATTTCTTATTGGGGAAAGAGAAGAGAAAAAGGGCTCATAGCCAGGATATTCTTCGGACTTTTTTAGGGTTTGTAGAATTTTAAAAACATATATGTTGGGATCCACCAAAGTTATCACCAGACATGAATAAAATCTCTGCAAATGCCATCTTTTTGCTGATGATTGTATTTTCCACAAAAAGTCATGTTAGTTATAGACTTATGCCTTTATATTGAGAATGTTTAGGATT
>PVJN01028510.1:0-27153 GCA_004026805.1 Lasiurus borealis
AACTCCACATCCAAAATCTCAACCTGTGGATTACAACATTTTTTCCCTCCCTGAGAATGTGTTTTCTTATAATACAGAAAACGAAATAAAAAGGCAATTCAGAATCTCCAGCTGTTTAAAACTGGGAAAAAAAGAAAAACAATTTTCTGCAGCTTAAAATATATGTGTTGCCCTTGAATGGATATTAGGGCAATTAATCGTGGTTGTTTTCCTTACCTGGAAAATCAATCAGGCAGTGATGATATCATCAGGTACATAAAAGGTTTTAAAGAAAACACAGTAAACAAGACTTAATTATTGCACTTACCACATAAGGGGTGAACTCTAGGAACCTAAACTGTAAGGCAGATTAATTTTCTTCCTTTTATTTTTCTTTCCCTGTGGCGATTGCTATAGCAACAAAACTAGATTGTGTGTGAAGGCAATAGCTACAAACTTTTAAGGAAAACAGCTGCTCCAGCACACTCCCAGTTTTTAGTATAAAAGAAAGAATAGCCATCCAAAGTATAGAATGATTAGTTCTATAAAACGCCCAGTTTAATATGTATTGAATAGATCGCTCATTGTTTTGAATAGAATCTTGGAAACATCATCTTTGTTTGCATCATGCAAATCATTGTTAAGGGTAGTCTTTCTTCTATATAAAAGTATAATACATTCTTTCTAGGTAACTAATTAGATCTAGTATGGTGATTGCCAGACAGAAAGGAGAGTTGGGGAGAGAGAAGAAGGTATAGGGGAGATAAATGGTGATGGAAGGACACTTGACTTGGGGTGGTAAACAAAAAATACAATATAGAGATGATGTATTGTAGAACTGTACCTAAAACTGTTACCATAGACAGTCAGAGAACTGGGGACTCTTCCCCACTTGCCAGGATGATGGCAAGGGAAGATTCTGACACTGGGCATGCCAAAAGCTAGAAAGATGAATGTATAGGGCCCTTAACAAGACAGTTGGATAGAAAGGCCCTCTTGTCCCTATCCTCAGAAGAAGCCTTGAGTTTGAGCAGGAAGAGATGATCTTTGAGATGAAAGGAAATGAGAGTGATCTTTGAGAAGGGAGTCTGTCATTCTCCCAGGTCATGTGACTCCTGTATGAAACCTTTTTTTTTTTTTTTTTTTTTTTTGCAAAAGCACCTGCCTCACACAATTGCCTTTAGTTACAGCAGGGCCCTGAAACTTTTTGTCGTTGTTATTGTGCATTTACAGTTTTTGGAAACTCTGGTGGGACAACATGGACCTCACTCAGCAGCTCCCTGAAGGGCTCTTGCTAGGCTCCCCACTGCCTGTGACAGGTCAACCTGGGAGAGCAGGACTCTGGAGATTGCCCAGCAGTTGTCTAGAACTTTTCTCAGGAAATGTCTCTGTTTCTTTCTAAATGCATCATCCATCTGAAACACTTGGTTTTTGGGGAGCAGACAAACTTAAAGACTGGGTAGGTTGAACTGTCATTACAATGGAAGCCCTCTATCCTTGTCACTTGGGCTGTGTGTCACTTGGACTTCGTGCCATTTGGGTCCATTAAGAACCTCTTGTGTTATCAATTGTCAGTAGATAAGACACTGATACTTGTTTGTGAGCATTTGATTGGAATAATATAATTATGTATACAAGATTTGCTTACATATTTCTACTTTTTATGGGGTCTTGCTATGGTTTGGGGTTTGTACTTTCATGCCACCAGGAGTTGTTCTATTCAACTCCTAAAATTAACCCATCAGGATGAGTTTTAGCAGGGTGGCCCATGTATGACTATGATCCAATGACTAAGAAGAAATGTTTGTTTGTTTTTTAATATATTTTATTGATTTTTTGCTGAGAGGAAGGGAGAGGGATAGAAAGTCAGAAACATCGATGAGAGCGATACATTGATCAGCCGCCTCCTGTACTCCCCACACTGGGTATGTGCCCGCACCCAAGGTACATGCCCCCGACCAGAATGGAACCTAGGACCTTTCAGTCCTCAGGCCAACGCTCTATCCACTGAGCCAAACCAGTCTCTGCAGGAATTGTTTTTTTACTATAACACTGCTTAGACTATGTATACATTAGACTATGGAGAAAAGTGACCACTAAATGATTTCGTCAATAACTATGCCATCATATAGTTAAAACTGTTTGGCTAATGGTCAAGGAAATGGGATGAAATCTCTTATGTCCAGGTGCTTATAGCTTTACACAATAAGGAGTCAGCAAAGAAAGGGGATGATTTAATGATTCAGAGAAAAGAATTGGAGTCCAAACTCCTCCCTGATAATAAGACACAAGAAGGAAAGGGAAATGAAATGATTTTATTTTATGCCCTGAACCTGGGGACACAGAATTAGCAGCAGGAGAATTTTCTCATACCTTAACCCTCTTGCTAGGTATCCCTGAGATAAGGCCCAGAGGAGCAACAATCCTTGTATGATGAAGAAATTGCCTCCTCCTCAAAAACCCAACAGGCACCCAATTTGGCCAGGGAGCATCCCTGTCCAGACAGAATGATTTACTTTTAGGCAATACCTTATAGGCAGATTAAATCAGGAAGAATCAGGAAGGCCAACTCAGACTCCATTTTCCACTTCAGAAGTGCTGAATTAGAAGAATTCCAACCCTTCATAAAGGAAGAATCCTCAGAAAATGGGCAGATCTGATCACCTCTATTTTTGCCACTCACTATCCAAATTGGGGAGAGGTATATACTCTCCTTAATATCTTGCTGATGGCAGGTGAGAGGAGCTAGTCCCAGTGGGACTTCCAACTCTTCTGGGGGAATTCCTTGACAGAACCCACCTAGGACCTGATTAGTGGAAACCTAGCCTTCCTACAACATTACAAAAGGTGCATATTGGAAGGGCTTCAGAGATGTGCCTAAACAAAAGAGCCTGAATAGGATATGTGTTATTTAATAGAAACCAGGTGAAGATTCTTCTGAATTTTTATAAATGATCTCTAGAACCTTTCAAAAGTACATTGATAATGACCTGCAGGCACCAGAAAATGCCCAGATAGTAAACATGACTTTTAGTGGGCAAAGTTCCTCAGATATCAGAGTTATTGGGAATGAATCCGTCCCAGATGGTGGGCATAGCCTTTAAAGTTTACCATGCCCAGGAAAAAAGGACATTAAAGCAGACTGCCATTTTCTTAGAAAGATTGAGGGGAAACCTGGAGAGGTGAGACCCGAAAGGAAAAGGAAAGGACCTACTGGGTACCCATCAATGTACCTATCAGAAAGAGGGAGGCCATTGGAAAAAGAACTGCTTGGAACTAAAACAAACAAACAAATGAAGTTTCTATTTCCTCATAGAAACTCCAGGTACAATTAATTGACAGTGGCGAAAGGCCAATTGCATTCCTCATAGATCCAGGAGCTACATACTCAGTGCTAAATAGAAAGCCAACCAAGAAAAATTCAGCTACAATGATGGTTATTGGAGTGTTTGCACTATTACAAAAATAGCCATTCAACCTCTAAAATTCCAGCTTGGGGATCAAAAACTTACCCATGTTTTTTTTTTTTTCTGTTTGCCAGACTACCCCATTCCATTATTGGGCCTATATTTATTTTGTAAATTGCACAAACAAATAACTTTTCCCACTAAGAAGCAGCAATTATATTAGAAGTCTCCTTGGAACATGCTTTTAGTTCCAGGGGATCCTGACTTGCCCAGAACACCCTACACCCTGATTTGCATTTTTCCCATCAGAGATCTGCAAGCAGGTTGATATTGATTGAGAAAGTGGGGGCCAACAGAACCCCAGGTAGGACCATTCATATCTAGCTTTAAAAATCAAACTTTAAAAAGGAGTACAGAGCCCACAGAAGAAACAATGCCCCCTTACAAAGGGAATATCAGGGGAATTAAACCAGTATTTCAGAAATTCTTAAAATAAGGATAAATTTGGTCATGCTAGTGTATAACACTTCCATTTTTCCAGTCAAAAAGCCTCATTCTGATGATTATCTATTTCTACAGTCTTAGAGCCAAAAATGATGTTGTTCAGGGCAGTCATCCTATGGTGCTCAACCTTTATACTTTGTTGACGACAGAAATGGTTTTCAGTTCTAAACTTGAAGGATGCTTTTTTATTTCTCTCTCCCAATAGATTAACAAGCTCAACTATTATTTGCCTTTGAATGGTGGGACTCAGAAATGAAAGAGATATTCCAATACTGTTGAACTATGTTGCCACAAGGAATTAAGAATTCCTTGATCATATTTTGGATATTCAATTGAAATTGGGAATTCTTTTATACTATTTATATGACTTAATAATAGCTAGCAATACTTATGAAGATTGTTTGCTCAACATTATCACTTGAATCGTTTGGCAAAAATAGGATAGAAAATATCATATCACAAGGCCCAGATTTGCAAACAGGAGGTGGAATACCTGGGATTTCAACTGAAATAAAGGACTTAGAACTTTATATCATAAAAATCCCAGAAAAATGGAGGCAGCTTTGTGGATTCTTATGGTTTTGCTGAATTTGGATCCCAAACTTTGGCCTTATAATAAAACCATTGTATAATTATTTGAAAGGAGTAGACTCTAAACCTCTTGAATAGAAAGAGATTGTCAGGAAGCATTTGACATGTTAAAGGAAAAACCTGGTGTTGGCTACTGCACTGGGATTTTCCAATATACAGAAACCTTTCAACTTATACATTCATGAAAGGCAAGGGACCTGGGATACTAATCCAGACCCTGGGAAGTACCCCTGAACTCACAGTGGACATCATAGTGACCAGTCATTCTGCTTATTTCAGTATTCTGGTCGCTGGCTTTTTATATACTAGTATAAATGTAGTAGTAAATAGAAAAATTCAAATACAATAACTGTTCAAAAAAACTAACCAAGAGGTCACAGTTTGAGTACCTATTGGAGCACATACCTAGGTTGCAAACTTGATCCCTAGTAGGGGGTGTGCAGTCTATCAAGTGACACCTATATATCCCTCACCACACACTTGATTATTTGTCTGCACAATGGGTCTTACTTTGAAAACCCATCAACAACACCATCGCTTGAAATATGGAGCAGTCTACCAGCTTTGCTTGTTCAGCAGTACCATCTTCCAGACACCAGAATGCTGCTTTTGAAGACAGTAATGCTCCTCCTTCACATAAAAGCTTACCTTCATTTATGACTCCACACTTGTTTTAGTAGATAGTAAGAATCTCTGGACCACCAGGATAGGTGAGACAACACCCTTTGACAGCAGGAAAAAACTATAGATAAAATCTTCATCCATTTGCTCTTGTAAGATGACAAGGGTCCAGAGTTTTGTTGGGGGGATTTGTTACTGTACACAATCATTTACAGCACAAGGAGTCACCCTATTGGCCAAGAAGGAAGCTGGGGAGGTTTTTGCACTGAGTGAACCAAAAGCTAGAAAGGTGAATGAATAAGGTCCTGTGTGCCAAAAGCTAGAAAGATAATTGGCTAGAGATAAAAAAAAAAAAAAAAAAAAAAAAAAAAAAAACAAAAGAAAACACACCTTCCCTCTCTATAAGAACCACAGGTTTAAGCAGGAGAAGATGATCTTTGATATAAAGCGAGATGAAATTGGTCTTTGAGACAGGAATCTCCCAGATTGTGTGTCTCCTGAATAAAATCTCTTTTCTTTTGCATTAGCATCTGTTTCAGGAATCTGACTTTCATTGCATCAGGCATCTGAATCTCCATTTTTGTTTGTTTGTTTTTTTGGGGGGAGGAGGTTACAAAACCTATGTAATTTTATTAACCAGCATCAACCTATTAAACTCAATAAAAAATAGACAATAAAATTTCTCTATAGAGTTAATTAGATTTAGTAGATAGAATTATTTGTGCAAGGGATTCTCCTTTTATGAAAAGCCTACTTTAGCAAAATCAGAGTAACTTTTTATTATATATGTACTAGTGGCCTGGTGTATGAAATTCATGCATGGGAGGGTTTTCCCTCAGCCCACCCTGCACCCTCTCTAAACTTGGACCCTTTGGGGGATGCCCAACTGCTGAGAGATATTCCTGTGGGATCAGGCCTAAACCAGCAATAAGACATCTGTCTCTCAATCTGGGACTACTGGTTCCTAACCACTCACCTGTCTGTCTGCCCGATTACTCCTAACCACTCTGCCTGCCAGCCTGCTTACCCCCACCTGCCCCCCACTGGCCTGATCACCCTCAACTGATCAGACAGAGGCCCATTTGTGACCAGGGGTGGAACACTTGCCTTGTTGCCGGGTTTATGACACAAGAGTTCACCCCAGCCAAGCCGCTCTGTGCCTGCTGCCCAAAGGCCCTCTACTACCAGAGTGTAATTCTCATACTGCCCGCTCTGAGTGGCCACCTCCCTGAGACTAAGGGGCCTTTTGAGGGGCTGAGAGACTGAGTGCCACTATCTTGTGGCTATGGATGCTGCCATCTTTGTGACAGAGTGATGGTCAATTTGCATATTCCCTCTTTATCAGTTAGAGATTTTCTTTGTATTATTTTCTATGTATGCAATATGTAAAGTTTATTAAGGCTGGAATGTCTACAATGTAATTCTTTTTATGTGATGTAAAATAGTACATAAAAATAATACCATAATAATGATATAATAGACATGCTATAATTTGTGTATTTGTGATGTAAAAAGCCACTTTTATCAAAAAACATGTATAATTTATATGATATATATAATTTATGTCTATAATAGTTTTTAAAATATGATAAATATATAATTCTATTTAAAAATTTTAAAAGAAAATTTACATTTTTTAGTAATAAACAGAAATCTTTGTGGGTGTGTGTGTTTGAGAGTCTAAACTGATGGATTTTTTAAAATCAAATGTATTTGAGTGATATTGTTGATATCATAATGACAGCTCTATTTATTAAAAATAGCTGTGTATTGAAAATATCTCTATTAAATATAAATAAACAAGGATTTTGCATGTGATATTTCATTAACTAATTTATCAAATATTTTAATGATTGCCATGTGATACATTATAGGCAGCTTGATCTATCACATATTTACTTCATTATTTCTAGAGCATTCAGGTATTGTTTGTTTACTTTTCTTTGAAATAACACCCACATTGTATGTCAATCATAGTTTTAATAAAATTAATCCCATCTCAGATCTAATACAGACCCTCATTAGCCTATAATAAATAGTATTAATCCATAATCCTGTCACCTAGTCAGTCCAATATTTCCTCTGGAGCACAGTGATTGGTTAGATAAAAATGCCTGTCTTAATTCAGTCCATCACAGTGAACAGAAATTGGTATTGTTTTCTTTCCTTCCTTCCTTCCTTCCTTCCTTCCTTCCTTCCTTCCTTCCTTCCTTCCTTCCTTCCTCTCATTCTCTCTCTCTCTCCCTCCCTTCCTTTCTTTTTTTTTTTCTTTCCAATTGACTGGAAAGAATCCCTCTCCCTCTCTCTCCCTCTTTTCCTCCCTTTTCTCCTTCTCCCTCCCTCTAATCTTCTTCAACTCTCCCTTCTTTCTTCTTCTTTCCCTCTCTCATCCTCTTTCTTCTTAAGGACGAGCAAAGAGATAACACCACTGTGTTGGTTAATACTTTGTGATAAGGGTCAATTATTGGATAAAACTGACATTGGGAAAGTGCAGTAAGAGAATCTGGGAGGTGAAAACACTGAATCACACAGAAAAATCCAGAAGTCTGGAAAGTTTTTAGAATTTTCTATTTGAAGGCCTCAATTCTAAATGTTTCTATAACTTTTGAATTGCTCTACTTATATAATGTAGTTTGAATTAGATTTTATGTTACCTAAAACATAAAATTTTCATTATTGCAATCTCTTCTTGACTAAAGTATGAGTAAGTTAATTCTCTGGTTTGAACTTAAAAAAAAAGTAAGCCATTCTTATATGTCACGATAACATGTTATAATAAACAAATAAAACAAAACAAAATAAAAAACAAGGGTATATGAAATTATACTGAAGAGATATTTATTCATAAATTGTTTCATTTTGAGAGTATTTTCACATAACAAGGTTATATTTATTTTTTTAAAATAACTGCTGGCATAAAACCATTTCTTCAATGCAAATTTGTATGGACTCTCAGCAATTTTGTTATTTGCAATAATCTTAACACATTTAAATATATGTATTAATTTATTTTAATATCAACTAGTGCTCAACAAAATTATATTAGCTAAATAACAAAATATTCCATATTCTCATTTCTTCCAGAGAAATACAATATTAATAATCTGGTATGAAAATAGATGGTTAAAATGCACCTGTTAATTAATTTTAATACAAAGGCCCATTATATGCAAAATATTTCAGACACTGAGCCTGGACCTGTGGCAAAATAGACTTTGATTCTTGTTCTAATAGAAATGACTGGCCACTAATATTGGGGGGGGGGGGCATTCGGGAGCCTTAACATACAACACACAGGTAGAGGCCGCTTCAGCTAACAATGTTTTAACTAAACAGTGAGTAATTAGCTCTGACCTTTCAGAGCAATTAAGGTTGACCAGCCTTCTGGTCTCCTGTTCACATCCATTTAGTGAGAACAATGTTTGTTTTCCTGCAAAAACCTGTTAAATAGGTGTGAGTTAAGTGCTTAGGTCAATGGAACTAAATTTGGTACTGGTAATGGAAGAGAGAGAGAGAGAGAGAGAGAGAGAGAGAGAGAGAGAGAGAGAGAGAGAGAGAGAAATGCATGAGTGCACACTCTCTGAAAATAGAACCAAGGATATCTGATGTTTGAATCAGTGTGAGATGGGAGAAATACATGCCAAGATGGATTTTCTGTTTCTCCAATGTACAATTAGCCAGGTGGTATTGCTCTTTTCTGAACTGGAGAAAAATAAAGCAAGTTCTTAACTACAGAGTATAGATTAATCATGTCAAACTCTAAGGCTAACATGGGCCAAATAAACCAGATTTAAGTTTATGTGGATTGCAAATAAAGTTTCAATTTTCATAGATATATAGGTTTATTTTGATAGAGACATGCTGAATACAAAGGGCTGAAATAAATGACTAACTGTTTATGTAAAATAATAGAACATTTTAATACATATTAGTATTTTTCTTGAACATTAACTTTGCAAATACCGAATAACTGCACAAATTAAAAGCATAGTGCAAATAAACTTACTTTTTTGTTCTCCTAAAGTAAAATGTTTCCTGTTGTGCACACCAAACAAGTCAGTACAAGACTAATGACATGGCAATAGGCTGCTAAAATATTCACTGCTATTATAGGTGGAGAGAAATGGGGTGCCTGCATGAAAGGCAAGTAAGAGAATGAATGCAACATGATTATGGTAATCAGTCATTAGTGAATGTTATAGTTCATTATTAATAATTAAGTATAACAGAATAATGTAAAAACTGAGTTATGACATTTTAAAATATATATATTTCATTGATTTTTTACAGAGAGAAAGAGATAAGAATAGAGAGTTAGAAACATTGATGAGCGAGAAACATTGATCAGCTGCCTCGTGCACACCTCCTACTGGGGATGTGCCCACAACAAAGGTATATGCCCTTCACCAGAATCGAACCTAGGACCCTTCAGTCCACAAGTCAACACTCTATCCACTGAGCCAAATTGGCTAGGGCTGACATTTTTATTAAAACGTTTTATACGTATTGTTATAGTGGCTGGGCTGCAAAAATATTCTTTGTAGGCCACATGTGGTCCATGGGCCATGAGTTTACATGCTTTATGTAGATAGAGTGGTGGGAGTTTCCATGTTTTATTTGAATAAATATGGAACACCAGGTTCCTATGATCTCCAGAGATGTCAAATAGGTAATTAGCTTGAATTTAGTTATGGGACTCAGAAGAGAGTTTGTAGCTGAAATATGAATTTGGAAATTCACAGCCTTATTTATAAAATTATAGCATCACATCACAGTATAATCAACAATATTATTTTACTTTTTAAACTAACATGGTAAAATTGACTTTGTTTTAAGGTACAGTTTTATGAGTTTTTACATATGTGTTTATATTCAGTGAATACCTTCTGGTCGATTTTACATAAATTGTCAAATGTATGTGCATAAGTTTGCAACATTTTAATCTTGTGGGGTCTGTAGTAATTTCACATTGTCTATCTTTGTGGGGTTCTTTTGTAGTCTCTCTTGCTAGAAGTTTATCAATTTTATTAAAAGAATCAGCTTTTATTACACACACACACACACACACAAACACTGGAGGCCCAGTGCACAAATTCATGCCCCACTTGGGGTCGATCAGAGCTGGGCCTATTGGGAGGAGGAATGGAAGAAGATTGGTCCAGCTAGCCTGCCCCAATCAGGACCTGATCAGAGATGAGCTACTCGGGGTGGGTGGTGGGTAGGGGCCACAGGTGATTAACTGGTGGGCCCCACTCCTGAATGAGGTGGAGGGGTTGATCTGGGGTCAGTGGCTGGGGTAGGGGCTGTGGGAGATTGGCCAACAACCCCACCTGTGATTTCTGTGGGGGTGTGATTGGGGGTAGAGCTGGCTGGGGGGCAGAACCAATGGACAACCAGGGTGGTGGGGGCCTATCGGGGGCAGAGCCAGCTGGGGGAGGGGCTGCAGGCAGTTGGTTGGTTGGCCTACCCCTGATCAGAGTTGGGGGGCCAAAATGGGTTAGGACCAGGTAGGGGGAGAGGCTGTAGGAGGCTGGCCAGTGGCCCTGCCTCATATTCCCATATTTAGGTGAGTGGTCGATCAGGGGCAGAGCTTGCTGGGGGAGGGGCTATGGACCAATTGGATGGGAGAGGCTGAACAGGGGCAGGGCTGGCTGGGGTGAGGGGCTAAGAGAGGTTAGCCAGCCAACCCCACCCTGTGATCAGCTCAGTTTGCTGGTCCCAGTGGGCATCATAGTGATTGGTTGTTCTAGTCGTTTCAGCATTCTGGTCACTGGCTTTTTATATACTAGTATACAGATAGAAGTAAATAGAAAAATCCAAATATAATAACTGTTCAAAAAAACTAACCAACACGTCACAGTTTTAGTCCCTGTCAGGCCATATGCCTAGGTTGCAAACTTGATCACTAGTGGAGGGTGTGCAGGAGGCAGTATATCAATGAGGCAATATCTCTCACATTGATATATCTCTCTCTTTTCCTCTCCTTTCCTTTCTGAAATAAATAAAAATAGATTTTAAAAAAGACAAGAATCTTACCTTTAACAGCAGATGGATGGATCTAAAGAGTATTATGCTAATTGAAATAAACCAGTCAGAGAAAGACCAATATCATGAACACTTTCAGATTGTATGATATGTAAAAAAGAGTCTTATTTAATTTCTGTTGAAAATATTCATATTTTTGTTTTAGCAGGCAATCAATTTAGCAGGCTGGGTTGGCTGACTCATTCTGTCCAGGCTTCTGTGAGTTTTAGTTTTAATGTTAGTTCACCTTCCAAAGACCTTGCAGAGCTTTTCTGACCTGCTGCCAAGTGCACAAGACAGTAGTCATCCTTAGGACCTGAGCAGTGGCCTACCTCTTTCCTCAGTATTTTGGTGTCTGTCTGAAAAATTTGAAAATATTTGTTCCTAACGATATATGTATCCCTGTATTCATAGCAGCATTATTCATCATGGCCAAGACATGGAGACAGCCAAAGTATCTTTTGACAGATGATAGGATAAAGATGTGTTATAAATATATAACAGACTATTACTCAGCTTTAAAAACATTATGAAAAACAGCCATTTGCGACAGCAGGGACGGATCTTGAGTATATCATGCTAAGTGAAATAAGTCAATCAGAAAAAGTTAAGAACCATATGATTTCACTCATGTGTGGGATATAAAATTGAAAATAACACATGAACAAACAGGATAAAAACAAACAAAAACTCATAGAAACAGATAACAGTATGGTGGTGACTAGAGATAGAGGGTATCCAATTTATGGTGACAAAAGGGAATTTGACATTGGGTGGTAAACACACTGCAATATATATATATGATGTATCATAAAATTTTATATTTGAAACCTACCTAATTTATTAATCAATGTCATTCCAATAAATTTAAGTGTTTGTATAGGATTAGATCCATACACATGATCTACTGGGGTTAAACCAAGAGTTTACTTTCTTTAGGGCTTCCCTTATTTCATCTCCTTGGTACTATCTAGCTCCTCTGTTAGATCTTATATCTATAAAAATGGAATTTTTTACATATCCTTTCCCACCAATGTGCATTTTTTTACTGCACCCATATTCTAAAACAATTGGCACAAGACAGAGATAAAACCATCAAAGAGGTTTATCCTAAATATTGGTAAGGCAGCTATTTAAACTGAAAAGTTATTTTCCCATAATTCAGTTTATGCCCTACAGGCTGCCATTGCCCTTGCCTAATGAATTGTTTTCTGTGCCATAAGGCCTGAACTAGAAGCATCTCCAGGCAGTCTTTGATGGTGCTGATATCCAATTCTAGCATTTGAGTTGCCTGGAGAACAGAATGAGAAGCAGCCAAGGAAACACATATAAAACTCACTGCTCTTCCATGATATTTCAAATTCTGATCTTACCAATCTTCCTGCTACTATATACTTTACAGTTATCACGTGTGCTTTCCCGTGTGCTCTGTTTAGGTTTTATAGCTTCATTCATTAGGAGAGAATTGGTGTACTATATTTGCTTGATCTTCACATTTTCTGAAGTAGTAACCTTCCTATTTATTTTAAGTTTACATCAGTAAGCATACTATTCTGGCAGGTAACTCTGTGGCAGGGATTCAAACAAATTAGCCTTAATTATAAATTTGCAAACCCATTAATACCCTATATAAAAAATTCCTAAAGACAATTGAGCAAAATGCTTGTGAGAGAATATGGCCTTATTGGATGTCTGGACAAACACAGCATCCAGATTTACTCCACTATGTCCTGGCATTATCAATTTGTAATTATTTGGAAATGTGTTTTTAATAGAAGCTATTCCTAATTCTGAGTATATGTATCATTTAAGGATTCAAACAGAATACAACCCCCCGCCCCCCCCCCCAAACAAAAAAAATTGAACCTTATCTTCATGCAGTTCTTGGAAAACATTGCAGCCAGGACTGAGATTTGTGGCTAATGGAATACTGCTATTGCTCAGACTATGAAATTTCCAGCAGTTATACCAAGACTAAAGAGTTTAGAAACCATTCTAAACTGTGTGAACAGACAGAATTCTACAATGTGGAAATTTAAAACTTAAAATATAATAATGGCATCATGCTATACTAATAATATATTTTAAAAAATGATGAGTGCTATGTTTGTCATAAAATAATGACACCCCCAAGGCACTGAGAGATACCAGACTTAACCAAGTAGCTGTAATTCCCAAGAGGAGTCGTTATCATCTAAAAACTATGCACTAGATTCACTTTGCTTCTATTATAAATGTCTGTATTCTGATAGAAAACTTAGCATACTTTTCTAGGGGATAAATTCAGTTTGACAGCAGTCTCTGTTTCACATGAAATAATCCAACATGTACATTTTCTTCTAGCCAACCAGGGTACTTCTTTCAACTTTTCTCACTTATAAGTCAGCATTACTTTGGAGGAATAGAGACTTCCAGCGAGCTTAATCCTTGGAGCTCTTTGAACTATTAACCCATAGTTGACAAGACACATCAATGCCTTATTATATGTATCGTTTCGTAAAAGTTATAGTACAATGTAAAGCTAGAGGAAGCAGAGCCTCAATTAGCATTTTTCTTTGGAGAATAAAAATAGACTTTCATTCTAAAAGTCATACAATTTTGCTTTCATAAGTATACTGTATAAACTTTTTAAATCATATTTTGATGATGTGAAGATTCCTATTTCTAAATTCTATTTTTAAAAATAAAGTTTGAGAGAATATGAATTTAGTTTATGTATTTTAATCTTTAAGGGCTAAAACCTAGGGAATTAGAGTCTTAATGTCGGAATGTTGAGGTCAGTGAATCCATGAGTCCCGTGTAAGAAATAATATATATGCAGCTATCACTAAGAATCACTTCAGATAAGATGAGTCTGCAGCCCACAACGAGGGGGTTTGAAGAGAATGCCAGGAGGCTGCCAGCAAAATCACATCTACCTTCTGCCAAAGTCAATGTGCTAGGTCACCCTGCTGCAGGGGCACAACTGGCTTCTATTTCACTTTATAACTCTTTGCACAAGTGTTTTAATGACATTTAAACTGAACATTTTAAAGCAAGAGAGCATTTCAGTCCCTGTAGTGTGGGCATTAGCTTATAAAGGCAGGAATGATGGTCATTATCAACAGATGATAACCTACTATTCAGCAATCCTAAATACCCTTCTATTCACAAACCTAAAAGAATAATTTTACATCATTCCTTTGCCTATAGTATGAGTTTTCTAAGGATTCCATAACAAAGTACCAAAAAGTGAGTGGCTTCAATAATTGTCTCAGAATTCTGAGGGTGAGTTCAAGATCAAGGTTGAGCAGGGTTGTTCCTTCTGAGAGCTGTGAAGGAGAAACTGTTCCATGTGTAACCTTTTTTTCCATTTTTTAAATTATTGTATTACATGTGTACATATATTCCCATTGCCCCCTCCACCCAACTCCCATACATGCCCTCCCACCCCAGTGTCTTACATCCATTGGTTATGCTTATATGCATGCATACAAGTCCTTCAGTTGATCTCTTATCTACCCCACCTCTCCCGAAACTTCCCACTGTAATTTGACAGTCTGTTTGAGGCTTTATTGCCTCTGTATCTATCTTTTGGTTCATTGGTTTACAATTTTGTTTATTATCATAAAAGAGTGAGATCATGTGCTATTTTTCTTTTATTGACTGGCTTATTTCACTTAGCATAATGCTCTCCAGTACCATCCAGGTTGTTGTAAATGGTAAGAATTCTTTCTTTTTTATGGCATAGTATTCCATTGTGTAAATGTACCATAGTTTTCTGATCCAGGCATCTGCTGACAGCCACCCAGGCAGTTTCAAAATTTTAGCTATGGTAAATTGTGCTGCTATGAACATAAGAGTGAATATATCCTTTCTGATTGGTATTTCTAGTTTCTTAGGATATGTTCCTAGGAGTGGGATTACTGGGTCAAATGGGAGTTCAATTTTTAGTTTTCTGAGGAAACTCCATACTATTCTCCACAGAGGCTGCACCAATCTTCATTCCCACCAGCAGTGCATGAGGGTTCCATTTTTCTTCGCATCCTTGCCAACACTTGTTGTATGTTGATTTGTTGATGATAGCCAATCTGACAGTTGTTAGATGGTATCACACAGTCGTTTTGATTTGCATCTCTCAGAAAATTAGTGACTTTGAACATATTTTCATGTGTCTCTTGGTTTTTCTTTCAAAAATATTGTATTTAGGTCCATAGCCCATTTTATTATTGGATCATTAATCTTCCTTTTATTAAGTTGTACAAGTTGCCTATAGATGTTGGAGATTAAACCTTTATCAGTGATAACATTTGCAAATATGTTCTCCCATACAGTGGGCTTTCTTGTTGTTTTGTCAATTTTTTTTTTTTTGCTATGCAAAAGATTTTTATTCTGATATAGTCATTTGTTTATTTTCTCTTTAGCTTCCATTGCCTAGGAGCAGTATCAATGAAGTTCCTTCGGCATAAGTCTGAGATTTTGCTGCCCATGTATTCCTCTAATATTTTTATGGTTTCCCGTTTTATGTTTAAGTCGTGTATCCATTTTGATTTTATTTTTGTGAATGGTGTATGTTGGTGGTCTAGTTTCCTTTTTTTTTTTTGCATGTACTTGTCCAATTTTCCCAACACTATTTATTGAAGAAACTGCCTTGACTCCATTGTATGTTCATGCCTCCTTTACTAAATATGAATTGAACATACTGGTTTCGGTTAATATTTGGATTCTCTATTCTATCCCATTTGTCTATATGTCTGTTCTTGTGCCAGTAACATACTGTTTTGAGAACAGTGGCTTTGCAATACAGCTTGAAA
The DNA here is from genome assembly GCA_004026805.1 of Lasiurus borealis. Taxonomy (NCBI): domain Eukaryota; kingdom Metazoa; phylum Chordata; class Mammalia; order Chiroptera; family Vespertilionidae; genus Lasiurus; species Lasiurus borealis. The sequence goes on from PVJN01028510.1 coordinate 15,920, forward strand.
TCTGATATTGAAATCCCATCAACTTTATTTTTCTTTCTTAGGGTTGCTGTGGCTATTTGGAGTCTTTTTTTTATTCTAGATGAATTTTTGGAGAGTTCTTTGTAGGTCTGTGAACTATGCTGCTGATATTTTTTAAATATATTTTATTAATGCTTTACAGAGAGGAAAGGAGAAGTACAGAGAGTCAGAAACATCGATGAGAGAGAGACATGGATCAGCTGCCTCCTGCATGCCCCCACACTGGGGACGTGCCCACAACCAAGATAGATGCCCTTGATCAGAGTCAAACATGGGCCCATTCAGTCCACCGGCTGATGCTCTATCAACTGATCAAAAGTGATGTTGGTGACTATGTGATTTTTATCTCTCAATTTGTTTATGTGATGTATCATGTTTATTGATTTGTGGATATTGTACCATCCTTGTGTTCCTGGGATAAATCCTATTTGGTCACCGTGTATGATGTCTCTGATGTACTGCTGGATAAGATTTGCTAGAATTTTGTTGAGGATTTTGGCATCTATGCTCATGAGGGATATTGTCCTGTAATTCTCTTTCATTGTGCTGGCTTTATCTGGTTTTGGTATTATGGTGATGCTGGCTTCATAGAAAGAGTTTGGAAGTGTTCCTTCTTGAATTTTTTGGAATAGTCTGAGGAGGATAAGTTTTATTTCTTCCTCGAATGTCTGGTAAAACAACCCTATGAAGCTGTCTGGCCCCAGGCTTTTGTTAGTAGCATTTTGATGACTGCTTCAACTTCTTCCATAGTTTTTGGCCTATTGAGATGTTTAGATTCTTCCTGATTGAGTTTTGGAAGGTTATATTTTACTAGGAATATGTGCACTTCCTCCAGGTTGTCCAGTTTGTTGCAATAGGGTTGTTCATAGTATATTTTACAATCCCTTGTATTTCGGCGGGGTCTGTTGTTATTTCACTCTTTTATTTCTGATTTTGTTTATTTGGAATTTCTCTCTTTGCTTCTTGGTGAGTCTTGCTAGAGTTTCATCAATGTTGCTTATCTTTTCAAAGAACCAGCTCTTAGTTTTGTTGATCTTTTGTATTATTTCTTTGGTCTCCATGTCATTTATATCCTCTCTGATCTTTATTGTTTTCTTCCTTCTGCTTATACTGGGCTTTTTTGTTGCTCTTTTTCTTACTCTTTGAGTTGTAAGGTTAGGCAATTTATTACCATTGTTTCTTGTTTTTTTGTAGTAGGCTTGTAGAGTTATGAACTTCCCTCTTAAGACACAGCTTTTGCTGTGTCCCATAGATTTTGGATTATTGTGTTTTAATTGTCATTTGTTGCCATGATGGGTTTTTTTTTATTTCTTCCTTAACCTCTCTGGTAACCCAGTCATTGTTTAAAAGCATGCTGTTTAGTCTTCATGTGTTTGATTTATTTGTATTTTTCTATTGTACTTGATTTCCAGTTTTATGTCATTGTGATCTAAGAAGATGCTTGATATGATTTCTATCTACTTGAATTTAAAGAGACATTGCCTATGACCCAACATATGGTCTATCTTTGAAAATTATCCATGTGCACTTGAGAAGAATATATATCCTGTGGCTTTGGGGTGAAATATTCTGAAGATGTCAATTAATTCCATCTTATATAGTGATTCATTTATGGTTGATTTTTCTTTGCTGATTTTTTGTTCAGAGGATTAGTTCAATAGTGATAGTGGGGTATTCAAGTCTCCTACTATGATTGTATTGCTATCAGTCTCTCGCTTAATATCCTCCAGAAGTTTTTTATGTATATGGGTGCTCCTGTATTGGGTATGTACATGTTTATGAGATTTATTTCTTCTTGTTGGATTGCTACATTTAGTATTATGAAGTAGCATTCCTTATCTTTTGTTATGTCCTTAACTTTGAGATAGAATTTGTCTCATATAAGTATTGCTACCCTAGATTTTTTTATTTCCATTAGCCTGAAAAACCTCTTTCCATCCCTTTACCCTCAGTCGTTGTGCATCTTTTTTTCTGAGGTGGATTTCTTATAGACAACAGATATATGGGTCATGTTTTCTTATCCAATCCATTCCCATATGTATATTAATTGGGTCATTTAATCCATTTAAATGTAAAGTTATTATTGATAGGTACTTATTTGGACCTTTTTTTTTTTTACCCCTGTGTTCCTTCTTTGCTTCCTATTACTTTATTTTTATTTTTTATTTTATTTTTTTACAACAGACCCTTTAACATTTGTTTCATTGCTGGTTTGGTGGTAATAAATTCCCATAGTTCTTTTTTGTCTGTGAAGCTCCTGATTTCACCTTCACTTTTGATTGATAGCCTGGCTGTATACAGTATTCTTGTATTCAGACCCTTCCTTTGCATGACTTTGTATATTTAATTCCATTCCCTTCTGGCCTGATGAGTTTTTGTTGAGAAATCAGTCACTAGTCTGATGGGTGTTCCTATGTAGGTAATTTTCTGTCTCTCTCTGGCTGCTCTTAAGATTCTTACTTTGTTGTTGATGTTTGCCAATTTAATTATTATGTGCCTTAGCATTGGTCTTTTGGGATTCATTTTGCTTAGGACTCTGAGAGCTTCTTGGATTTGTGTGATGATTTTTTTTCCTATATGAGGGATGTTTTATGTCATTATTTTTCAAACAGATTTTCTATTCCTTGTCAGTTTCTGCTCCTTCTGGAACCCCTATTATGTGGACATTGTTTCATTTTGTGTTGTCCCAAAGTTCCCGTAGGCTCTCCTCCTGATTTTTTTTCCTAGAGGCTGTTCTACTTGGGTATTTTTTCCTACCTTGTCTTCTAGCTCACTGATGCAGTTCTCTCTTTCTTCTATTCCACTCTTGATGCTTTCTATTGAGTTCTTTATAGCAGCAATGTCATTTTTCATTTTTTCTTGGTTCTTCTTCATTTCCTTTTGGTTCTTACTCATATTGTTGAATTTGTCTTCTATTCTTTTAAGCCACCTTATGACTATTTCTCTGACTTCTTCTCTGGCAGATTACTTGCCTCCATTTCTGGTGATCCATGCTTTTCTTTCATATGCAAACTGTTTCTTTGTCTCCCCCTGGTCTGTCTTCTCTGAGTGTCTGGTTATGTAGCTCTCTCTGTCTTGCATTGATTTCAAGGCACACAATACAACAGAACCAAGTACAATGCATAAGGCACTGAACAGATAATGTATTCATGATATTAATAACCACAATTAAAGGTCACCACCAGAGAGTAAAATTAAGGGATAGGAGAGAAAGAAGAAGAGAGAAAAGAAAAAGAAAATAATAATAATAAAAAAATAATGGAGTGCCAAAATGAAATTAGAAGGGAAAAAAAAGTAAGAGAGAAAAGAAAGAGAATAAGAAAGAGAAGGGGAACAAACTATATATATGGCAAGAAAACTCAAATAGAACAGTCACTAATCCCAATAAATGCCACCAACAAGTACCTAGAGATTAATATAAACTACAAACAACTAATATCAACTGATGTCAGGGAAAACAGGAGCAATAAACAAACAAAAATAAAGCAAACAAAAAAAACAGAATAAGCAAAATAATCTCACAAAAAAGTATAAAAAATTGACATCAACAACATTCAAGCAAACAACAAAAGGACAGAGAAAAACATTTTTTTTTTGATAGTGAAGACAGAGAAGAGAGGTGTGTATGAACTTGAAGCAAGGGATTGGAAGTTAGATATATAAATTGGGTGAAATTTTAACAGGGGGTAAAAAGAAAGAATAGGGAAACTTAAAGCAGGAAAAAGGTAAGAGAAACAGGGCAACAAAAGGGTAAATGTTAGGAAGAGTGTAATGTTATAAAGGTAGAGTTGAGATAGAGTTAAATGATGCTAAAGGAACGATTAAAATAGAATGTAGAACTTTAATTCTAAAGTAAAATAAAGAGAAAATAAAATGGCACTTTTTATTTTACCAAAAAGGTAAAAATAGTAGTAGTAATAATACTAATTGAAAATAAAAATGTAATTATTAAAAAGATAAAATCAAGTGTTGGAAAAAAGAGTTTCTGAAGTAAAAGATGAAAAAAAATGAAAAAATTAGAATGTACAATATTAAAGGTCATTCACTTCCTTTTATTGTTCTGTTTGGCACACCTGTTTCCTAGTCAGAACAGTATTTCAGTTCCCTGCATTCCACTGCCCCTCAGTATTGTAAGCCAGTCCTGATTTTTAAGAAGGCAGTGTGCTTTAATTTATGTATTCATTTATTTGTGATTACACAAGAGTCAATTTGTGATTCATTTTGTGGCAGTGTTTCTGGATTGGCCTCCCTAGCCTGTGCTTAGATCCTGCTTTCTCTGTGGCACTCAATACTGGTTTGAGGGAGTGGTTTGCCCCAGAGCTGGTTCTCCAACAGTCACTCCCCACTCTGATCCCCAGGCTCCAGAAAAACAACTTCTCCCTGTAGTCTCCAAGGGTGTCCCCAACTGGGTGATCCTATGTATCGGGCTTAACAATCAGAAGTAAGGATCTGAAGAAGAAAGAGCAAAAGTGTATGAACTCCAGTATAGCATGCAAGTCTACGCAGTCCTCCTTTTCCCCACATATCCATACAACTGGCACACTTTTAAAAATCCCAGACTGTCCTGTGACAGATCAATATGGGTTGATTTTTAGAGATCCACTCTGTTAGCAGCTCTGAGGACCCCCTTCCACATTCACAGATTACGCCAGCCCCAACAGCCATGGATTACTATAGGTGCAAACTTCCCCTTATTCTCCAGCTCCCACAGTGTGCACATTTCTCTGTCCTGCAGGACCAGAGACCTCTCCTTATCCAAGGCAAAATCTGACCTTTCCGTGGTGGAATGTAGAGCTCGTCTGAAGCCACATGTTTGCTCTTGGGGACCTGTTCCCTGGGGTTTGCAGCTGTTTTGTGGGTGCAGTAGTTGTAGTTTTTCAGACTTCTGATAACATCCACTTTCCCCTTTAGGATGGTGTGGTCTCTGTATCCAAGCTGGTGGCTCTGGTATGAAACTCAGCAGCAGTGGGGGCTGCCCAGTCAGGAGAGCCCCATCCTGCAGTCCCCAACCTTCTCCTGGTGTATAGCTGTCCCTTAATTCGCCAACAAACACTCACCATGCGGCCCTCAGTCATTCTCTCTGTCTGCTCTGGGACAAGGTTTGTGACATGTGGCTCTACTCTGTTTTTGTCCTCCTTTCCTACTTTTTGATTCAAACTGGAATTATCCAGTCTAATGTCATCATGACTCAACTTGCCTTCTTTTTTACTTTCTCTTCTACCTTTGAAGCCTTTAAGACAGTAAGTTCTGGTTGGCAGCAGTCTCACATCTTGTGATTAAGAAAACAGAGGATTTTTTTTTTTTGGTTTGTTATTGTTTTGTTTTTATCATAGAGTCAATAAATAAAAAAATAAAATAAAAAAGAAAGAGAGAACAAAGTTTTTGTTAAACTAAAGAAAACATCTTTAGCCCCAGACTGCTGAAAGCCCAGCCACTCCCATGAAACTAGATGGAACTCCACTGTAACTGACATCAGGACCTGATTCAATCAATTATTCTGTACTCTGGCTCCAGTCAACCAGAAAAGTCCATGAACCAACTCCATCATCATGATTAGTAAATCTTTCTCATATAAAATGAAGGCCATTTGGAAGCCAGGTCTTAGACACTAGCTCACCTGTGCCTCTGGGCTAGGTGCCATTTCCTTAGGTAAACTTTTGTTTTCTATGCTGCAAACTCCTAATTGTATCTTTTTGATCGTTGATGCTTGTGAGCAAAGGAACCCCTTTACTGAGGTAATACATGCCTGTCTTATAGTCATCATAAAGATAAGTTTTTACTAAGTCAGCAGATAGCATGGTAATCAAAGCATTTTAGGATAGACACCTATGTCTAATCTAATTCTCTCTTTTCATTTTGAATGATAGCCATCTATTTTCCCCATAAATTTGGTATCATTTTGATTTGAACTCAATTTGGAAGGAGTTTAGAGATAGGAGAGGCAGTTTTAAGGAAAGGTCCATGGAAAAGGAATTCATACACGAGGGGCAGAAACAGTTAAAAGCTGCCAGATTGTTTACCTTACACACACAAAGGGCAGACGACTGTCACAAGATAATGGGAGAAAGAAAGGGGCACTGGGTGAGCTTTAAAACTTTAAAACTTTGAAACTGATGCCAATAGGGAACGAGGGGAAAGTGACCAGTTAGTTAAACACAGGGGACATAAAATAAGGAAGGGTCCAATTAGAAAGTGTCATGTTCACACCAAGAAGCTTCTAGCATTTATAAATCAGTAGACAAAGAAATTCAAAGTAGTATTTATCTCCCCCCCCCCCCCCCAACTTTAGAGCTAGGAAGAGATGTTTTTCCCATTGGGAACTCCTCAAGGGGTTTCTATTTATGGACCCTCCCATGGGGAAGTTTGTATATACTTGCAATAAACTCCCACATTTTTGCTAAAAAATCATTTAGCCTGAGAATTTTATTCTTCAAACTTCATAGGACAAGAAGTACAATGAGAATCTGAGCTTTGCCATCCTGGGTATCAAATCGATATTTGCTTTTGCATAATAAGAATTACTTCAGTCTTGGACAGGCAAAACTCATGTGGTTGAGTGCATGTAAATAACTTCATAACTGCTGCCGTAGTTACAAGGTTCATGAGCTTGTTGAACATATACTAGGTTAGTTGGAAAGAGGCTGACTGGCTTTCATAGAGTAAGTCATCTTTTCTACCACATTATTAAGGACCTTTTCAGTATTGAGTAAGCATTTCATTCAAACACAAATCTCTTTAATGCTATAACCTTTCTGGCAGACCCGGTTACATGCATTTTCTAAGACCTGCACTTATAAATGTCCCCCATCTTTTTCTTTCTAAGCACCAGATCATTTAGCCAAGTTAATAGCCTCTTCAGTTCATGCAGAGTAGATCTACATATTTGACCCCTTTCTCTTTATACAAAATGCACAGCAGATATACATATCAGGTCTGTATTTTGGGAGGATTTCTTATTTAAGGACTTTTATATACATTCTATATTGAGGATATTGTAGATTAATGCATCAGTTCACTTGTAAAAGAAACATACTAGTATTGACAGATCTCAGAGGAAAGAGGAGGGGGTTGGAAGAGATTAACTAAAGAACTTATATGTATAAATGCATAGCCCACTGACACAGACAATGGTGTGGTGAAGGCCTGGGATGGGGTGGGATTTGGATGGAGAGGGCAAAATGGAAAAAAAGTGGGTGACATCTGTAATACTCTCATCAATAAAAATAAATTTAAAAACAGAAATAAAATATGCTAACATTTTAAGCATATTCCAGATATTTTCCTCAACATCTAAAAATAGGCAGGTCATTCTAGATTTGAGGTAAAGGTGTGAATATATTCTAAGTGTATGCCTACATATTTCTCCTTTCTTTTTATGAGGTATATACTTTAAATAAATTGTCCCTGTCATTGATGCAGAGCCTTGAACAACTCTTGTAACTTTATGGGCAACAACCATAGCCTTTTTCATTATAAGGTATATATTTTTTTGCCTCATGTAGTAATTTTTAGTTCAAATTCTACCTTGTGTAATATGATATTAAAATATGATCCAAACTTTTAAATTTGGGTTTACTTATGTGTATCTTCACATGTGTATTTTCTAAATAACTCCATTTTAGGTGGTACTCTTCTATCAAGCATCAAAATAGGTTTTGTTTATTATTAAGGTATTTCTTTAAAGAATATATTTAATTTCATTTGTTTCAATTTACATATATGTTTAAGTTTAATTGTGTAAACATTTAGTTATATAATCATTTCAAATTTATGGTTTCTGTGTTCTTGATATTTTATTTATTCATTTACCTGTTAGTTCTAATGACATAAAATGTCCTTCACAAGAATCAAAATTCATTTCACATCTAAAAATAAATATATTTCTCCATATTATTAGATTAAATTTAAAAAAATGAAAACCTATAATATTTTTATATGTGCCATAATTATTTTTGGTGCAACTTAACATGCATTTATCATAACAATTGGTACCACACCTGGCAGGTAAAAGGTATCTTTGAAAAAAATCTAAAGATAACATTATATTTAGTAGCAAAGACTCAATTATTTTATCCCTAACTGGAAACTAGGCAGAGATGTCCACTCAAACTAGTTCAACATTGTAGTGGAGGGTCTAACAAGAATAAAGCAAAATACAAGGAAAAACTTCTAGATTCCAGTTTAATGTGTAAGGAACTTGAAAGTTGCAACTTTGTTTTAACAAATAAACACCTTGCCGAGACCAGTTTGGCTCAGCGGATAGAGCGTCAGCCTGCGGACTGAAAGGTCCCAGGTTCGATTCCGGTCGGGGGCATGTACCTTGCTTGCAGGCACATCTCCACTGTGGGGTGTGCAAGAGGCGGCTGATCGATGTCTCTTTCTCATCAATGTTTCTGACTTTATATCTCTCTCTCTTCCTTTCTGTAAAAACTCAATAAAATATATTAAAAAAAAACACAAATAAACACCTTAACAAACAGAAATTTTTCTAGAATCCACAAAACATGGATCATAGATGAGGACATGGGCAAATCACCAATAACAAGATCACAATTAACCTTTCTCGATTTTATAACTTCAGTAAAGTTTAAATGAAGTATAATTACAACTAACTTGATTATTCCAATGTTGCTAAAGTAAAACTATAAAGCACTGAAATTTATAATTACCATTTTCATTATTAATATTGCATCTGTTAATATTGTTTAATAAATTCCTTATAAGATAGGTAAATATTGAAGATAAGAAAAATAGCATTTATTCCACATTGATAGCTTCTTGGTTTTAAACACCATCCATATGCTAAGACTACTAAATATGTATGTCTTGCCAGGAGGTAACAGCATAAATATTAATAAACAGAAACCTCATTTAAAGTTAGAAAGCCAGAAGGGGAGCTCTTGTGCCCTATGTCTATAGCAGAACCCAACAAGAAGACTTTTTGTTCGTAATAAACCTCCTAATTTCATCTTATCCTCTATTAAAAGAAATGTTTCCTTTCCTTTGTCTCCCAGGACTTGTGCATGGTTCACCATTAGATTGCATGTCCAGAATTGCAATTTTTGTTGTTCCTAATTACACTCCATTTTGCTGGAGAAATATCTTACTATTTGCTTAATATCAACATCAGCTTACTGTCTCCACTTAGATTTCTATTAGGTATCCAATACTAACTTATCTAAAATTCCCTCAAAGTGCCTCCCCACTGTAGACTTCACCCCCATTTAAGTAAATGGCAACTCCTCTTTTACTGATGCTGGAGCTCAAATCCTTGGAGTCATTCTGGAATTTATCTCAGACTCTATAATTTATTTACCTCCAAATCTAAAACCCTACCACTTCTTACTGCTGTGATACTATAAGCAAAGCCACTAACTGTTCCACTTGAATTATTGAAAAAACCCTGTAACTTTTCTCCTTTTTGGAAAGCCAGAATTATCTTTTTAATATACATTAAACTTTAAATCACAACTCAGCTCCAGTGATCATACCTCACTAAGATAAAAAGTCAAAGGTTTTCTATTCCCTCCACAGGCTTATATAGTCTGTCCCTCTGTTATCACTGGGGCATCATTCCTTATTGCTCTCCCTCTAGCTCACCCTGCACCACACATTTTAGTCTCTTTTTTATGGATCTAGCTCACCTATCTCTGAAATTCTGTACTTGTATTATTTTTTGTTTCCCTGTAAAACCCTACATCCAAATAGCCACAGGATTATATCAAAAGATCCCACCACTAAACTGTTGAAAATGTCAATGCTCCCTTTCTGGTGCTCTATCTCCATTTTCCTTTTAATTTTTAACTGTGGTGGCACCACCAGACTTGCTTTGTGATTTCTTTTATTTTTTAATTAATTTTTTATTGTTCAGATTAATATATTTGTTTCTCTTATTTCCCCCTCCATAGATCTCTTCCACCCAGCTCCCACCCCTCCCTCTACCTTACTTCCCCCTGCATTGACCTCATTCATAAGTGTGTGATTTTTGTCCACTCTCTCCCTACATCTCCCTCACCCCTTTCCCCCTGAAAATTAGCAGTCCACTCCCTTTCTGTGCTCCAAATTCTCTTATATTCTCCAGTTTTTTCTGCTCATCAAATTTTTAATTCACTTCATTTTTAGATTCACTTGTTGATAGATATATATTTGTTGTTCATAATTTTTTATCTTTTATCTTTTTCTTCCTCCTCTTCTTAAAGAGTACCTTTCAGCATTTTATATAATACTGGTTTGGTGGTGGTGAACTCCTTTAGCTTTTTCTTATCTATGTAGGTCTTTATCTGCCCTTCAATTCTGAATGATAGCTTTGCTGGACAGAGTATTCTTGGTTGTAGGTTCTTGCTATTCATCACTTTGAATATTTCTTGCCACTCCAATCTGGCCTGCATAGTTTCTGTTGAGAAATCAGCTGACAATCGTATGGATGCTTCCTTGTAGGTAATTAACTGTTTTTCTCTTGCTGCTTTCAATAATCTCTCTTTGCCTTTTGCTCTTGGTATTTTAATTATAATGTGTCTTGTTGTGATCCTCTTTGGATTTCTTCTATTTGGGTTTCTGTGCTTCCTGGACTTGTAAGTCTATTTCTTTCACCAGATGTGCAAACTTTTCAGTCATTATTTCTTCAAATAGGTTTTCAGTATTTTGCTCTTTCTCTTCTGGTACCTCCACAATTCTGATGTTGGTATGTTTGAAGTTGTCCCAGAGGTCCCTTATGTTATCTTCACATTTTTTGATTCTTTTTTCTTTTCCAGTTGTGTGTTTTCTGATTCTTTACGTTTCAAATTTTTTACTTGATTTTTGCCTCTTCTATTCTGCTATTAGGTCTCTGTATAATATTTTTTATTTCCGACAGTTTATGTTTAATTTCTAGTTAGTCCTTTTTTATCTCTAGTTGGTCCTCTTTCATCTCCTCTTGGGTCTCGCTAAATTTATCCAACTTTTCTAGGAAATTCTTGCAAAACCTTATAAGCGTGGTTTTCAACTCTATATCCAGTGATTTGTTTTCCTCCATTTCTATTGTTTGTGATCTCTTCCTTTGTCTCCACATTTTCACTATGCTGGAGAACTTCTGTGTTGGATTCAGCTTTATGATACAAGACTTGCAAAACTGCAAAAGCCTCTCTGTTGAGCTTGGGAAGTGGAGTCTCAGGGTTTAACAGACCACCTTGCCTTCCAGTTGGCCCTGCCCTACATGGCCCCTGGGTCTCACATGACTC